>NW_019379467.1:540116-560770 GCF_000648655.2 Copidosoma floridanum | reverse complement strand
AAGTTTTTTTTTTTTTTTTTTTTTTTTTTTTTTTCCTTCAATTTTGTCTCGGTCGTATCTTCTTTTGTTCCTCTCGGCAGATATCTTGGGCTTGGAATACTTTTGTGGGTATATAGCTTTTCTCTCGCGCGCCACAAGAATATAAATAATAAAGATGAGATGTTGGATAACGCGAGCTTGGAAGTTTGAAAGACGTTTACGGGGAAAGGGTTACACGTTAATGATACGCTGCTGCTGTGTGTATAACATATGTATGTATATATACATATACCTGCGAATAAGACAACGATTTTAACGAACATATGTGTGTAACTTATTGTACGCGTTTCGTGCAGGTGGATGGGGGTCGAGGGTTGAACGGATCGGTGGGTAGAACTAAATGTATGTTAATTATCATGCATTTTAATTTTTGATACGACTACAGTTTCGAAGCGATATTTTTTTTCTTTCTTTTTTTTTTTTCTTTTTTTTTTTTTTTTTTTTCCCCCAAAAAGAGCCGAGTTGAACGCGCGAAGAATAATTCCTTTCACGTCTGTTCTTTTCGGGAAAAAAAAAAAAACCAATAAATTATACGTAAAATGTTACCGCGATACTTTCCCAAAGAGTAAAAGCAGTAAATAAATAATCTTTCCTCTTAATCATCTCCCATCCTACCCTCCGAAAGAACGATCGATCGGCCAAAACTAATTCCAGAGCAAAGTTCAAAACGTCATTCCGCCAAACTCCCGTTGCACACACGGTCAGCCAACACGTGTACCTGTGGCTTACACGTACATACGCTCATANAAAAAAAAAAAAAAAAAAAAAAAAAAAAAAAAAAAAAAAAAAAAAAAGAAGGAAACGTAACTCTCGTGCACACGCTATCGGCGACGAACGAGCTGCCGATCGTTGCCGATTTTTCCGCGCAGTTCGCACACTCGAGACGCGAAAAAGAGAGATGCAACGAAAAGCGTTATATTTTCCCTCGAAAAAAGGAATCGCCAATTACGTAATCCAGCAAGTAAGTATTCATCGACCGCACAGCATATATAATTATTAGTCGTCGAGCGATCCGATCGATTATTGTAAAGCTCTTTCTCTCTCTCTCTCTCTCTCTCTCTCTGCTTGCTCATCGCGATGATGGTTCTGATTAAGTACCGGGTAAGTATATACGACGCGCACTGCACCAATATTCCATGGGTATATATACATATATGCACCTGTATATGTGATGGCACACTGTTGGTATGTTGTGTGTATAAATGTATGTATATATACAACAACAACAACGTTATGTTTCACATAGGTATGTATGCATGTACCATACCATACTTACACGTGTGTACCCTTGAGACATTCGCAAAGAAGAAATTCTCTTGCTCGCTCGCCCGATCGTACTTATACTACAGGTATACGTACACATACAATACCTATAGGAGGTTCAAAGCACCGAGAGAGAGAGATGCGCGTTCTTGAGAAAAGCCCGCGGCTCGATCGCGGGAGAGTACACACATATATGTGTGTGTGTGTGTGTGTGTACGGAGATCGCTAAGGTGAGGGGGGGGGGAGAAGGCAGAACTGTGAGAGACCGGATGTGAGATAATCTAATAATCTAAACCACGATCGGGGCGAAAAAAAAGGGGTGCCATTAAAATCGAGCGAAATACGGTAGCCCGAGCTCACGTATACACATATGTGTGGGTATGCACGTACAGATAATGCATCCGTGCATCTTAAATACACGCGTGTACTTTTTTATATTCTTGGGCAGCGTTTTGCAAGGATCGAAAATTGATAACAATGCCAGGGGCCATTCGCTTTGGTGTGGAAATTTTTCAAATTACCGATTTTTGCGGGTCGTTTGTTATGACCGTATATAATTTTAAAAAAGAGACAATAATATTATGTTCAAAAGATTACGTGGAAACGCTGATTTCATTGCACGCGAATTCAATCTTACTCAATGATGCGAACAAATATTTCGATGGGTATTTTTTTCTCAAATATTGGGCGTTACAATTTTTCCGAAATATTTTTGTTAATAAAATTGTTTTTTTGATTCTCTCAAAAATTGCGCTTTTTTCAAAAATATATTTTTTTTTTGTACTATTTTCGAGTAGTAATGGGTAAAAATTATTTTCCACAAATGATAAAGAAGATTAAAGTATACGTTTTTTATTTTAATTAAATTATGCCCATGAGTAAATAAGCTATGAATATTGTCTAGCTATGAGTCTATACGTGAGTTTTGTGAGAAAAAAATAATTTATTTAACATTATTTTCAGCGCATATCCATGCAAAACATGCATAATATGTAAAACACTCTCCAGAGATTCAAATTGCAGATATAAACAGTTTGGTTACCAATGAGGACCCTGGAGTAACAATTAAAGGGTCCATTTACTTAGTTAATCGCGGTTTGTGATGCACCCATTATTATTATTGTTAGTCACTATAGGGAAATTTTTCAGTTCAGTTGAAGAACAATCACTTGACTTATTCGAAACAATCCATCCGACCAAAATAAAAAAATTTCATTAATTTAATTCGTTTTCATTGTATGAGATCTTGGAGTTTATTTTCAGCATTAATGGTTGTTTTGTCCGAAATCTTATGAAAAAAAAAAAAAAAAAAAATTGCAGTCGGAAAAATGTGTATTTTCTGTTTCGTTTTAGTATTTACCCTTTATTATAAAGCGATGATTCAATCATTTGAAAAAAATAACGTTTAAAACTAATAATAAACAAATTACTGTTACGTGGGAATTTTTAACGTTTTAAATAAGGGATACATCGCAATGGTTTATTTTCCGATTTTAATCATACGAATGTCTTAGAGTTTTTCCATTAGCATCAAATGAAATAAAATTAATGAAAAAAAGATGAAGCAAAGCTGAAGACCAGGACCATTTAAACTCATAAAAAATTTATAACAAATTACATTGATCAAGTTATTAACTAAAGTTCATTAGTAATTAAATTTGTCGACAGTTATCTCAGTTATTTAACAACTCATTTTATTTGCGAGTTTGTAGTTACGAAAAAGAAAAAATTCTGTCGATTCTGTCAATCACCTTTAAACTCGCGCAGATACTTGCGCTTTTCCCGCTGCATCGCACTTGATTTTTCGAATTAACGCCACCTAGCGATGCGAATTTCTAAAGCTCAACTTTTTAGTAAGCCACGATAGATGGCGCTGATTCCGTAACCGATACTGCAGGCATTTGCAGTACCACACCGAATGTCGGTATAGTAAACAAGTTCACTCTATGATAATCAAAAACGCGTATGTTTTTTTCTCCTAAAATATTTCTATACATAAATTATTTAATAATATTTTACTTATACTCTGAGTGCTACCTATACTAATTATTTTGCACAGGAAAACACGTTTTTTATATTAATAATAATAAAAAAAAAAATAAAATAAAACGAATACATCTTGATTCCAAATTTGATTAAGAAATCACTAACTGTTTCTTTTGTTCTCAAGTGATTGAAGAATTTAATTTTCATTTATATGATTTGTGATCTTACATAAATAAGGCGCTCAACTACTTATTAAATCAGTGACAAATAATTTTTTTGCAATTTAAACGATGAACCCGTTGAAAGTGTGAGTACATAATATAAGTACGTAGAAGTGTAGAGCAACGAAAAGTACGTAGGAACGTATTATTCTTCTTTGATTTTGCTGTCTCCGGACTTGCATCAACAATATAACGGATAACCGTATGGCGAACCATAAATAAGGCCCTTGTTTTTTCCGTAATTCACGGATATAATGTTAATCAAAAACAATAATGGAAATCAATCCTTTGAGCGTTATTCTTGTAAAGAGCGACAGCAAGGGCGATCGTATTCTTTTTCGTTATCCTTATGCTACAAATCATCAGCGAGATGCCAGACAGTGTCAGAAGAAAAAAAATCCTTACTCCATGATTATTGCTGAGGATACATTGCAGGTTTGTTGATTTTTCATTTTTCTTAGATCACGAGCACCTATTGTAATTAGTTTTATCATTTAAATGTGTCATCAATGCGTTTTTTTTGTCTAGTCCATAGCATATCCAAATCAATTCAGTGAGAATCTCACTGGATTACCAGATGATGTTTTGTCAACGCTCTTTGCTGTAAAACCAGAGTTGTGTGAGTTAAAATTTGAATTAAAAGTTAATGAAGTAAGATTCGTAGGTCACCCAACTCTGTTACCATCTCGAGGTTTGAAAGAAGTTAATTCTTCGATGCTTTTTAATGTTGTATTTGCATTACAAGCCCAAGCTAGTCACGCTGTGGTTAAATGCTATTATGATTTGAGCAAAAGGTGCGTGATACTAGTACTCCACTGTGTTACAGATTGCAGATACAAGTGTTCTTTTTTACATTTGTAGATTAGGAATTGCTCTGAGGCATGAAGAAAAAAGGTGTGGTTATTTATCAGATGAAATTAAAATAATGGTTTCTGCACATGATGAAGTTGCTGCTAGGTATTTGTTATGAGTTTTTTCACATCTTGTTATCAATACAAGTCAAAATTTTTTTTATTTTAGGTCTGAAGAAGAAAGTGACTGTTATGAGTCAACTTATGAGACAATTTTACAGAAAAGCTTTCTTGCAAAGGATTTAAAATCAATCTTCAACAGTTTAAGTACCTCTGGCATAATTAACATTATGATCGACAAATGGATACAAGTGAGCTTTTGTCTACCACAAAAAGTACATCAATCGCACAAGGAAGGCTTTGTAGTGGATCCTGAAATCATTGACAGGTGCTTAGATAATCTGAGACCTTATCATGGATTACTACTTTTAGCTGAGCCCATGGATCTGCTAGAATCGTTACCAACAGATCATTCACCTGCGCTATATCGTCTTATACAAATGTACAGTCCATTAAAGAGCCTGCAAACCTTAGCTGCCGACTCTGACTTGACATTATCCCAAATTTTTCAATTAACTGGCCATTTAGTCTACTGGGCCAAGGCTACAATCATCTATCCTTTGTGTGAGAATAATGTTTATGTAGTTTCTCCTGATGCAGTATTAACAAGTCGCATGTTAGAGGCATTTTCTGAACAATTTCCAGGAATGTGCTTATTGCAGGTATGGGTTTCAATAATATGCTTGATTATAAGTATTTTATTTTACACTCTTTTTCAGGTTATTAGTGAATTTTCTTTACCAACTTCAATAAGTCAAAAATTAAATCCCTTAAATCAGCCTCAGCAACAATCACAATTAGTTAAGATTATAATTTGGCTTCTGAAGAATCATTTCCTGCTCCAATTACATACGTATGTTCAGTACATGCCAACAGTTCACGGACGCGCATCTGTTGTATGTGCCTTGGTTTTTATTCATATTTTTAAAAAATTTTTTGTAATAAAAACAAACGCATTTAAACTTTTGTATTTCTTTGATTGTAGAACAATCAAGATGCTAGCAACGGTCCATCAAATGACATACCGAGTAACGGTTCTGTTGGAGTAATGGAAAGCAGTACTTGGAGCTTTACAGAAACATCCAAGGCTTCTGTTGATTCCGAAAAAGACATAAATTTAGACAAAACAGACGAATTGTATTTGTACCAGTCTGACGATTACCCATCTGATGATGTAATTTTATTGGAGAGATTATGTCGAATGGGCTACTTCAAGGGTGGACATCACTTGGAGGAGATAATGTACTTGGAAAACATTCGGCGCTCCCAGTTATTGCAGATACTCGATAAATTTAGAGACGTGTTGATCACATGTGAAAACGAAGATCCAGCAATGGCCCTTTTTTATTCTCAGCCGGCTTCCCGGTAGTAACAGCTTTAAATACTAGTTAAGTCGACAAGTTTATTTATTGATACATTGTAAATACTATTTATACATGCTGTAAAATTGTTATCGTTAAAATTTATCCGTATTTTTGTACACATTGAATGAATTTATCTGAAGCAAAACACACAACCAAATAAATAATTTTACAAATTATTTCAATTTGCAACTTGCATCATCGATATACATGAATATTTTAAAGGTAAAACACCTGCTATTTTATAAATTATAGATAATACTTGAACGATTGCAAACAAGTTTTCAACTGTAATCTTTTAAAATTAAACCGTGTGATAAAAATAATCTAGAAGTTGATGAGTTGAAACATTCGAAATAATCAAAACAAATAGTCAAATAACCCGCGCTGATTCACTGCGCATGCGTCAGCTTCCATGACACTACTGTTCCACTTGTTCTCGTTTGTCCCATTCGTCGACTCAGGGAATACGGAATCTGAAACTCATTAACAGCAGTCTCAAAGAAAAAACTTTGGGAGAGTTCGAAAATAAAAGGGGAAAAGGGAAAAAATAAGGGAGGCAAGGATATAAAGATTGTATATAACGGGATGCCTGTGTATTGTATATTATTCAATATGTACTGCAGCAGTGTCACAAGTAGCGGCGTTCGTTCCGTCGCTTCGTAAGAACATAAGGGTGTGCGTGTTGCGCGAGAGAGAGAGATCAGGAGGGGTGGGGGGGGAAGAACATATATTCCGATATTCGGCCGCCAACGCCGACGCCGACTGCATGTATACCGTGTAGTATGTGTGTGCCGTGTGTTGTCGATGATATGTATCTCGCTAATTACTCTCTAAGCCGAGGAAGAAAAACGTGAAAAGTAGATAAGTGGGAAGTGGTGTCGTCTTGAGGTGATTACGTTAACACGAAGTGCGCGAGGTACCTACGGCTACGGCATATTATCAAGCCCTAAAAGAGCCAAAGTTGAGACTGTGAGGGGTGAAGACGAGTGCATATACATAAAGGCATATCGAATGAAGAGAAGGAACTCGGAAAAATAAGAGAAAGAAGAAGAAACAAAGGTGGAAGGCAAAAATCACCGCGAGCCGCCTCGCTGGGTGGACCGACGCCATCTAACGTCCGTTGGACGTCCATCTCTCGCACCAGAGGGATAATATTGTAAGTAGGTATAGGTATGTGGGTACTTAGGAAAGATTCGCTCGAGAGAATACGAATGTCTTATATTTATACTTAGTTGGGGTGCACGAGGTGTACCCTCCACAAGGCCAAAGAGAGATCACACGCGCTCGGCTCTCCCTCTCCACCGCGAGCTCTCTTTTAACGTTGATTCGTCATCGCGTGCACAGCTTAGGGTATGTCAGCAAAGTTCGAGAATAAAACTCTTGCTTTATAATACGAGCATACGGGCGCTTTGCTTAGCGGGCAAAAAGCATTTCTTTCGAACAAGATGAGCTTGTAAATTTCCATGCGCATGAATGAGTGTGTAAGTATATAAAACTTGTGGGCAAAAGCAAAGCAGCGGCCGTGGTTCGACTTGTGTGCGGCAAGAGTATACTTAATTGCCGTACACTATGCATATACCTTTACGTGTAATGTTATAGGTAGGTAGGTATAGGTACACTCAACGGTAAGAGTTTCGTAGATTCGATAGAATACGATAGGCTCCATTCTATTGGATGATCACCACCTCTGACTGGATGGTTAGATTCAAACGTAGTCAATAAAGGATTCCCTTTCCGTAATTTCTGCAGCAACAGAGAGATGGGTGAAAGTTAGTGGATGTATTCTTCATTTTTTATCAAATAACTATGGAGGATTATTGGTAGGATACGCGCTCGCGCAAGAGAAAATAAATATTCGTTCATTATTCTGTTCTCTTTTCGGGTTCGTGTGCGCGGGAGTCAGCTCGTTTGTATATAGTTCATCTTCGCCACGGTGTCGCGCAGTCGGCGCAGTTGTTGTGCGAGCCAAACACAGATATGCATGTATGTACAAGAGAGAAGGAGAAAGAGAGCGAGAGACGCCGCCGTCGCCGTCACACCGTATCGTTCGTTCGTTCGTTCGCTCCTTCCCATATGAAGCCACTTCGTCGAATTCGTACATGAAGTAGCATATGGAAAAGATACTTTTCGCTCGATTATTCTGGCACGTACAACACATACAATCTTTGTATCTTCCGCCCGGCTTTTTTACGCATCTAATTACACATCGCTATTTCGCTCTCACTGTGACTGTGTATGTGTGTTCGGAGTTTGCGCGCGCGTTGTCGGTTGTTGGTCTTCGTGAGAGAGAGCCAAAGAGCTATAGCTATAGCTCGCCTTATTGTGGCTTCGTCTCGCGCGGTTGTAAAGATATCCATAACATACCTACACATATTAGGTCGTAATACATATTGTTCAGAGAGAGCCTGCAGCCAGTTGCTCCATAACAACTATTCACAGTCGTATTTTTATATGAGTGCATTATACAGTACACAGTCAACTAGTGCGCGATAAAATGTTGAGGTCGGTGGTGAGGAGGACAGTTCTTTCCTTGTGTTCGTGCGAATACTTAACAATCATGTAATCTAATCCGAGGTGAAAGTTTATGCAGTGTACAGCGCGACACAGTGGTATAATAGTAAATGTATCAGAGGGGAAGAACGGCCGCGTGTACTCAACTAAGGATACTAAAGTGACCGTGTTAGATTGTATACTTACCTAACATTTATTCGTATGTAACTTCCCTCGTCCAGTGTATAACCTAATATTATTTCCTTGCCGCCGAGCATCGACCTATCACATCACGTCATATACGAAAGCATCACTCGCAGAGTATTACAGTTAGTAAGTGCAATGTAAAATGTATAGCGGTGTGTGTCTGCTGTACTTACGTATTTATTGCAGTCAGCTTGTGTGTTTGCTCACTGTTTTCTGCGCTGTCTGACGCATAAGTGTATACATTAATGCAAAAGTATGTAGGAACATTTAATACGTTCACTATATAGCCATATGAGTAATAATTTCCAATTGATCGTACTATTCGTAAAATTTTCCGGAGTACGCAGAAAAAGCGCAGAGTGCACGATTACGTGTCAGTGCAGCTGTTCCGTGGTGTCGTCCCGGCTAATTGTAGACCCTTATTCCATGATGTTGAGCTTATTACAATATACCGGCGTTGTGTGGGTATACTAGGTTTAATAAAAGAAAGTAAATTCAAGGAGGATAGCATTGGAACTCGACAAGTGACGAATAATACCGTATTTTATATTGTAATTGGCACACAAAGTATAAAGAAGTTTNGGTAGAAGCCTGGAACCAATGAAAAAGAAGCCAGAGGGACCGGGGTTAGTTCTCGCTTTGCTTTGGCTCGTCGTTATGTCGTTCGTTGTTAGAAGAGAAGCGTTTGTTCGGGTTTGCGGACGAGTGGTGGGTGTGTGCGGGGTGATTAAGGTTTTGCTGCTGAAATCGTGGTGCTTTCGATAGTTGCTGGAACGTGATACTTTTGTTACATTTAGTGAATAAAGACGTAGCGGTATGATATGATGCGACTATAACGATTTATTTTCCTTCGTGCACTTGTTTCGGAAAATTTTCGGAGTAGCGCGCAGATGGGAACGGGATACATGTACGGGGGAGGAGGGGTAAACACCGGATCGTCCCCTTCTCAGCGTGGCGTTCTTGGCGCCAACGGAGGTAATACATGATGTACGAAGGAGAGAAAGAGCGAGAGGATCAGAGAGAAGCTGTTGGCATCAGAGAGTGTACACACACATATTTATATATATATACACACTTTGCTAGAGCACACGCATTCCTGCGCCCACGCTTCAATTGGCATATCGAACTTCGTGTTGTAGCGCGCAGCAACTGTACACCCACGCAGTAGTCAGTGTTCTGTGGCCAGTCCAGACAGACAGTATTATTGTACTTGGTTGTATATACGATACTACGCGCGTTGAGTACATTGATGCATCATAAAACCCATCCAGAGAGAAATAGATACGGAAAAGATATTCAAGGTATTTGATTCGCGGCTGCTTGTAAAAATAACGACGCGCTTGACAAAATTCGATTCGCCGTGCACATGCATGCATATATTTAAACCTATGACATTGACAGAGATAGATATGTAACTTTTTTTTTGTTTACCGGGGGAATGAAAGAAAGAGAGAGAAATAATGAATACGTGTATAACGATGACAGTATAATATATAAACATATATCGCGTTCGCGCGCGCGCGCGCTCGCGGAGGGAAGGGCTTGCAAGCAGCCCTCGTAAATCGTCGTCCCCCATAGCTCATGCATGTCTTTTTCTCTCTTTGCAGTATATATTGTAGGTACGGTAAAGAGCATAAGGGAGTTCCCCTCACTTGCCCGCCACCTCTTTTGACTCTCTGAAGTCGGTCCTCCCTTTCTGTCGCTGCTGGCTGCAGTTGCTGCAGCACTTGCTCTCTCTCCCTCTGGTATAATAGCTGGTGTATATATATATAATCGAATGTATACTCGCACGGCACATTATAGTGTATTTTCCTCCTCCTCCATGCACATACACACACCATATACTCATCTCTCTCTCTTGCTCGTATTACGCGTGCGGTTCTTTCGCCGCTCTATATATAATATTAATCGTAAATGCACATCTGGTAGATCCCACCGTCCTTCTCTGTCGGTTGTTGTTGTGGAGGTAGTACCTACAGTAGTCGTCGCCGGCGTATCCGCGCAACGCGGATGCGATAACACCCGTAGCGCCGAAGCCGGGCTTGCAATACTGGATTACTGCCCTTACGGGCTACTCTGTTACTTTTTTTCGTGATTTTCCTATCCCCTTGATACCTATGCCTTAACAATCATTGACACCCCGTGTAAAAAAAAAAAAAAAAAAAAAAACATTAGTAAATAATATCATTTACGAAAATGTGCGTACTAGTTGTGGATGTTTATGTTATAAGGATGATGAATATGAAATATATCTGGTGTACTTTGTGAAAGTGAGTTCGCCCCTTTTTTTCGTATAAACGTGTTCGGTTCATTGATCAATGTTTGATCGATCATAAACCTATACTACTCTTTTTTCTGTCTCTTTTTGCTCGCGTTGATGGATCAAGTTATAGGGTGTATTATGTACCTATACGTACCGAATCCTCGAGCATTGGCCTCGCGACACGACTAGCAGAAAGAGCTCACACACACTTTGTTGTTATACCTATATACACTATAATACTCGATGGAAACGCAATTATTGTCTGTCTTAAAACAGTAAGCCAAGGTATCACGATATCCGCAGCTTTAAAGAAAAAAAAACATTTTTTTTCCTTTAATCTCTGGATGTAACGGGATGTGTCAGGTAAAAACTCGAGAATCTTTTTTTTTTTACCTCGTTAAAAGTGATTCGCTCGAGGTCGATAAACTTTGAGAATCTATTTGCTGTGCAATCACAGAATAACAAGTAGATTAGTTATACTACTTGGATCTGATAAATTGAGATGCGATACTATACGAATTTGAAGTAGATTTGGATTCTCGTAATTTATTCGTTGGTATATTTTTTACTCAAACATTATTGCAGTTATTAAATCAGTTAAAACATGTTGAATCTTCGTAATCACGTGAAAAATATTTTAATAATCATTAAGGTACAATTTTTTTTTTTTTTTTTTTTTTCCTTTTTTTTTAATATCTTAAAAATATCAAATTTTTCCAACACTTTGAATAATAAAGTAATAATTTTCCTTGCAGGTCAAAAGTCACGATATCTGACGAAAATTTAAAGTTGGTCCAAAACAACTGAATGATCTGCACTTGAAGACAGTGCAGATTTTTGGCTTTGCAAGGAGCCGAAAATAGCTCTTGTCAGCTGTACATAGGACATGAGTGCACCTGCTATAAAATCATCAATGCCTGGAGTAGGGACTCCAACTGCATCGTCCGGCCACACCATGATGCCCATGAACATGGTCTCCCCAAAAGTCGTGCCCCCCACTGATCAATCAAGTGGTGGCATGAAGCCTCTGCCCAACACTAATCTCAGTTATATGACTTTGCAATCACCAACTCAACCTCTGAGTCTGATTCAAGAGCACAGGGCTCCTTATCAGCCTTCTTTCACTAACAACATTCCAATTGACCAGCAGCAACAGATGCAACAACTGCAGCAACAGCAAGTACCGCTGCAGCAGCCGCAACAATTACAGCCACCAACTCATCAGCAACAGCAGCAGCAACAGCAACAGCAACAGCACAAAGAACCAGAACAACAATCTGATCCTGCTAAATTAGTTCAAAATGGAATGGAGCAGTCCAAGGTAGTACACTTCTTTGAATTATTTTTAAATTATGAACAACGTTTAAGAAAATCTCACAATTATCGTGATTTTTAACTTTTAGGCTGACAAAGATAACAAACAGAGCAGTCTTATTTCGTTGCCTACCAATGTTGGAACAGTCACATCTCCTGGCTTAACATCATCCTTGGCACCTGCTGTTTCTGTGCACAATGTAGCTCCCCCTACAAATGTTGCGAATATTGTACCACCTTTGACACAAAGTACTTCATCAACTTCTACGCCCAACCCAACGGCTGCTGCACCGGCGGCGCAAACTACTCCCACTGTTACTGACAAACCAGCTGTAGAGCAAACTAAACCAAGTGCTTCTGCTGTAAGTGGGGTTGCTTCAGAAGGCCCCAAGAGCTTGGAAGCCGCCAAGCCAGGTCAAGCCACTGAAGTAAAGTCAGGTACCCACGCTTCAGTGTCTGCAGCGCAAAATAAAGCTGACGAAAAGAAAAGTCCTGGAGATAGCGGGCTGAAAGAAGAAGCGGTATCGACTGCAGCTGCTACAATATCACAAAAAGTCGTGCAACCTCCAACAACGTTGCAAAAGTCAAACGACAGTACGGCATCCAAAGCTGAGACGTCTGCACAAAAATCCCCTGCCAAGGTTCAAACAACACCAACTAAAGCAACGGAGAATTCCGAGAAAGTATCTGAAGCCAAGGATGCCAAAACGCCGACATCTTCACGTCCTGCTGCCAAGAGAAGGTCTCGCGATCCAAAGGAGATAAAGAGTATAAGCTCGACGCCGAGTGATGGTGGTGGATCGAGATCGAGGCGTAACCGAGTGCCAACAACTCCGTATCAGAGTCCTTTGCCTGAATACGCAGCAATCATTAAAACTGCGTCCAAGCAGACCCCCAAGAGTGGTGATGATAAACTCATCGTTTTTTACAAGTTGGTGTTTCGTTAACGATATGATTTTTTTTTAATACGTATTGAATTCATTTGACGTTTACTTTTTTTACGTTTAAGGAATGAGTTTCTAGCAGTTAGGAATACAGAAGGAAGTTTTTACGTTTGCCAAGCTATGCAAAATATTTACAAATCAAGCAAACGTATACGTATTCGCTGGCTTTCACAAGAAAAAAATAATGGAGAGATTTATTCTCCAGATTTCTATGATTTTACAGGTAAAATATTAAAACATTAATTCAAAATGTCATAGGACTGAAAAGTGGTTTTCACGTAAATTATATTTTTCAGATTTCGACTGTATATTGACGAATCTTAATCTAAACAAAGTTGAAAAAAATAAGTATCAATTAACCAAGTACGAACTTCTGAGAACAGAAAATATTTTGAAACGAGCTATTGATGTTGAAGCTGGTCTTTCTGAAAAACCGAAAGTAACTGAAGAGCATCCTGATGGTTGTAAGTATTTTAAATACTTCATTGAAAAAAAACCTAACGCTCTGGTTATAAAATAAAAAGATTAAAAAACTTTTGCTTGTTGTAGTGGATATTTCATTGTACAGAGATGAAGATCAACTAAAAAAGAGAAAACGCAAAGGCAGTCCTGGAAAGCCTAAAGCCAAGCGCCAGCGCAAAAAGAGTGATGAATCCGAAGAATCAGATGATGAGTCTGAAGAAGAGGATGATGAAAGCTCCTCGGATGATTCTGAAAAACAAAGCCCATTAAGTCGCAAAAGGAGTCCAACAAAGAGGGTGGCAAGTAAAGCTACCACAACTCTATCCACCCCTTCAACATCAAAGGGTCCTAGCAGGGCTGAGCGAGCCATGAATAGGAACAAAGGTGTTACTGCTACGCCCAGCACTTCTGGCATTGTGACGCCTGTCAAGAAAGCTGTTGAGACAAAGAAGGCTGTAGAACCCAAGAAAGCTCCTCCAAAAGTAGTGCCGAGTACTAGTGGAATGAACACTCCTGCACAATCGAGGACTAAGTCGCGTAGTAAGTTCCTCAATTATATGTTATTCGAAGTGGTTATCAATCAATCGTAAAAAAAAAAAAAAAAAAAAAAAAAAAAAAAAAAAAAAAACAATTACTCATTTGTTCTATAGCAGCTGCTTTGACACCGCAACCGTCAACTTCGATGCAGGAAGCCAAATCTGCGGTAGCAGGCGGTCGTCCCAAAAGAACAGCCAGCAGCAGCAGCGCCAATAGTACACCAACAGCAGTGGCATCAACAACGGCGGTAGTGGCAGCGGCAGCAGCACCAATTCCTTCGACGAGCAGTGCTGGTGAAGGTCCTTCTTCAGCTCGCAAAAAGCCTCGTGGCCGTGTGTAAGCTACTAAATCAACGCTCGTACTTGTTACGCGTCACACACAACAGCGTCTGCATTGTAGGCAATGTCTACACGTCGTTTGTGCGTTGGTCATTTTAAGCTGCATTAGCATTAACGTTGAATAAACATTACAAGAGATGTCGGTGCACGAAATGTGCTTTCAAACACTCCCTTCATTTCTTAAGAGCATTTTTTATTTGGAGAAAGTAATCGGTTTGAGGCAAAGAGATGAAAAAGTGTGTAGGATCTGTTGTTGACATTCGTTATTTTTAAGGAAAAAAATAATTAATAACGGCTGTCTGATTTAGAATGTATATAAAAATAAAAATGAGATGGAAGCAAAAAGTAAATTATCATTAAACACAACAATCCACTGTATGATCAGGAATGACAATTTAATCTTATGCTGTTAGCTTGGGAGAATTATCATATATACGGTAGCTTTCATGATCAAGAACAAGATTAGAATAATCGAATCAGCGTGTAGTCACGCACATCAATGCTTAAACTTGGCTGATAGTTAATTTTTGGTGTTGTAAGTGAATTCACTTATTGATTCGATTAAACTTGAGTAACAAAACGACCATACATTTTTCATTGAATATTATTAATTACCCATGTACAAATATTATATGTATGTGTCTGTTGAAAATATGTGAGTTATATATATTCTGTATAACAGAAGAAAACGCTATGGAAATGAAATGTTGCAAAAAAAATTAATAGAGAGGTAAATGGTGAATCGATTTTAAGCAATTTAAAAAATATGGAAGTTTGACAGCCCTTTAGATTTAGAGAAACTAATGTAAGTGTATGATTACGTACAAAGGCGATTGACAGCGAAACTGTTCGATGACTAATCATCGAATTCAATATTGATATAATATACTAAGTATTCATCTTCATATTACTGTTTTTTGTTTTAATTTTTTTTCTGTTAATCAAAATTTGATATGACAATTTTTCTTATTTTATATTTTTAATCCTTCAGAGGATCTTTATTTGCGTTTGCAATCATCTTTCGTGTTAAGAAATGAATAAATATATTTAGAGCTAGTGAAATTTTATCCAGGTCGGAGATATAAAAAAAATAAAATTTTTCAAATGCAATCTGTATCCTGAATGTCAGCGTTTCTCAAGAGCGTTCAATTTAACGTTCATGAGATCTAGAAAAAGCCAGATGATCTCTGCACTGGTGCCGCGTATATAATTTAGCCACTTTTATTACTTTATTTACTTTAGATTTGAAAATCAAGAAACACGCTAGAGGACTCGGAAGCAATATTTCGGGTTACATGTATAGATTTTATTTCACCTTTGTACTTGTCTACTTTTATCCAAGAAAAACAATCAGAGTGTATATTAACAGTAAAAAAAAAATAATGAAAAAAATAGCACATTAGTCTACGTTTCGAATCTACATAACGGTTTGTTAAATGTAGCCAATGTTATTATTTCAGAATGTATTCATATCAACATTTATGATCTTGTGAATAATTTTGAAAATAAAAATAACTATAATAAATGATTTGAATTCATTGATTTTTATGAAAACTAAGACACTTTTTATAAGAACAGTTTAATTGTATGTTATAAACTGCAATTTTTTACATACTTTTAATTACGAATCACTGACACACATCTTTGATAGAATATAATATACATAAGTATATCATCTGCAAACAGTATATAACATTTTACAATTTTACAGCTGCTAGCAGACACATGATGGTCCATTGAAACACCATAAATTTTTATAAGCAATATGTACATTACTTTTGTTAATTTTTATCAATAACTTTTTATTGAGCTTAAATAAAATTTTAAAGCTATTAAAACAAAGACAATACTCAAGCATCATTTTCTATATGCTCGTATTCAGTGTCACAAGCAACAATGTAAACAATAATACAACTATTAATAAAATTCTTTCAAAATATTAACAATATTCAACTTATCAAAAAAAAATCATAGAACAATCAACACGTTTCGTAAATTGTGCTTTTAACGTAGTGTGGCTTATTAGTTACAAGGTACTTCCACAAAGAAAGGTTTTGCGACACAAAGTATTTTTTTTTTTTTATTGTTATAGCAAAAACTTGTCAAGATTAATGTTATCTCGCAATTTTAAAGCCAATTGTAACTGGTAAAACTTTCTTATAATTAAGATTGTACAGAGTATTG
Source organism: Copidosoma floridanum (assembly GCF_000648655.2). The sequence continues at coordinate 544,247 of NW_019379467.1, read as the reverse complement.
CATTTATATTTTTATTTTATACTCATAAACAGTATTGCCTACCGTTTTGATGTTACGTTTGCTTATTATTGTATTGTACAGGTTTTTGTAACCGTTAGCGTTCTTGGTGAACACCATGTCATTTAAAAAATTATACATCTAACTAAATTCTTTTTCTCGAAAAAATACATATTTTCTTTCTTTACATAATCAAGTCGTTAAGTTCTGTTTAACGTTACACAATGATATTAGGGTAAAACCGTGATCGATCAGCGTGTCACCTAGCACACAGTTGAAGGCACACGCGTGAATCGTGATAAATATTTTATTTTTCGTTAAACTTTCGACATTGTAACTTTAAATTTGTGTTAGCGGCACGCCGTAACTTGCGCAATCCTCGTAACTCCCAACAACTGTACATACACTTGTTCATTTGGCTCGTAGAGCAAGAAAATTTTTCATCTTAATATGTACCTAATTTTTTAAAAAATGTTTCATTTAACTGAAACAAATAGCAGGTCCTTTTCACCAGTTTAATCACACTTCTAGTATAATATATATCTTACCAAGTCTTATTTTGTTGTAAGATGTTTCACCTTATTGAATTAAAATAGTTTAAGTAGTCAAGTCTTTTTTCTTTTAGCGGTTATAATTAAAAAAAGAGATAATTATTTTTATCTCATGTTAGTGAAATAACGTATATACAGTTGAAAATATACATTGAATGATACTAAATAAAAATTACATTTTTAAAAATCATTTTTCGGTTAAGGTAAAAAAAAACTACTGACTACAATGCAATAAACTTTTTTTCCATTTCGTATCTCAAACGCTATGCTCCTTATATTCAAATGGATAGGTTATTGAATTAAGTATAAAAAGTTATTACTTTCTTGCGATTAGTTCATGTTAAGTAATGTAGCGAAGAAAAAAAAATTTCACACAAAACAATACTATAGTAGAATTGGAATAAATATTTCAATGTTTTATATAATTGAATAGTCTATGAAATTAAAAAATAGATTTAACAGAATACTTTATGAAATCAGTCTAAACGGTCAAAATAATGCATCGTGACTAAATACTTTTGAACCATATGCACTAACGATTCATGAGGCTACCTTAACCAAAACATGATTACAACTAATTATTCAATGAGTTCAACGTTAATGGACGTATAGTAATTGCTACAACTGAAACATCTCATCTTGTTCTTTCTGTAACCTTTGCAAAGAAGTTCTTACTTTTCTGCCCTGGGTCATGACTACTGCAGATGGTAAGTTTTGTATATCACTTGATGATGAAGGCCGTTGATTTTCTACAGAGATCAAGTGTGAATTCGATAAGATTGGATGAGAGTTTCGTAACCTGGCTGTTGCTCTTCGTCGTTGTACAAATTCATCGTTACTCTCACCGAGAAATCTGACAGAAATAATTCACTGATACAGAACATCATTTATAACGCGCCAAGTACTAACAATAATAGCTCATTAAGATTTAAACTTACTCGCTATTGCCTTGTACTTTTTTAATATCTTTTTTTACACTTGCAATCGAGGAATCTAGTTTTGCTAAATAATCATTAACAGAAGAATTTTCATCTTCCACTGGAGAAGATACTGAAGATAGACTAGAAGCCTGAAATGTTAATAACCGCCTTAGTTAATGTCGTACTGAATAAAGTCAATATAGTATTGTTTTAAAATGTGTTAAAAAGCAACTTACATTAGGGCTTTCGAAGCTTTCTGAAATTGAAGTCACTGTACTTGAGCCTGAGAGAGGACTATCTGCACTAATCGGTATTAGTAAGTGCTCTCTTAAAAATAAACTATCTGAAGCCCAAAGTCTGTTTACCCTTCTAATTTGTTCTGTCTGAAACATTCAATATGAAAATAAAAAATCAAGTTATCTTCAACGTTGATATAAACTATCAGTGTGTGAGCACAAAAAAAGATTAAAGAATACTATTTCATCAAGTCGAAAAACACCAGTTAACATGCAAGAGATAAGTATTGACACCAGAAATTTTCAAAAAATTTGATCAATAATGTACTGGAAAGCCAGTTGTACGAAAGATGAAAGGGAAAATTTTCTAGAATACCTAGAAATCACATTGAGCATAGAATAAAGATATAAGTATAATCTTCATAAACAGGTCATAACGTAATAAGCGCGAAAAAAAAATGTCAATTGAATTAAGTGAAGTGTAAAGTAAGTATGATAATTGCGCAGCGCGAAAATCACTGAAAATAAAGTATGTATATGTACCGTAACACCGTATTTAAGGGCGATGCCTTGGAGAGTGTCGGTGCTGGCAACGAGATGCTTGACAAGGCTCTCATTGCGGGTCACGTGCCTGGCCGTACTGCCATAGCTGCTACGCTTGGCTTGTAGCCGTACCCCCGCTGCGTCCCGGATCGACCTGCGCTCTTCCATCTCCTCGTCGCCGGCGCCATTCCAGTGAGCTCCATCCATCGGCCGCCGTCGCTGTCCTGGCTGTGCACGTCGTCTCCTTGCTCAGCGATGCACGAACTACTTCTTAATGTAATGCAAATTTCCGAGCCCTCGCAACTCCCTGACAACTTTCGTGACAGTTCACTTGTAACATGAATCGAGTATAACCAAAAGTAATGAAGGGATTGGCGAGTAGGAATCGCGCACAAGGATAGGTACGACACACAAGTTTTTTTCACCAGGATCACAATGAGCACCAAAGTATGCAGCGATTCTTCTCTCGCTCGCGAACGGCGGCGAATGAATGAGTCGATGCTCCTTTTTATTTAACTTTTGCCTCTCGCGCTCGCGCGTTCGGGCCGAACCTTCCCTCCCTATGATTCGAGAGAAAAGAGCAAAAAATGACGCGACGCTCAAATCAACATAATATTACATGTGTATATTTATGGTAAACGGGTCGCATAAATGTACTCGAATCACTTTCAGTTGCTTAAGTAATTTTATAATTTAGCTGTGTTATATTACGCCCGATCCTCGTTTCATTCATTCATACTCTGACAAATAAAGGGCAAAACAAAAACTGAGATATTACTTATTGCCCAGAAAACAGCTATTGAATCGTCGAAACTGTAGCGCGTCAATAAACTTGCAGCATTTTAACGAAAGGGGGGATAGGAGGGGGCTGACCCTCAATACTTATTAACCTATTGGCTGTTTTCACCCATGGGTATTGGGTGTAGCATTTAATTTTGATATTGCGTGGTTGTTGACGTTTTTATAAGTTTAAAGTGACGCTGTGTCTATTCGCACCAAATCCACGTAATTACGTGGATATAAGGTTAGGAATTTTAAAGAAATTTAAGAAATTTAAGAAATTGATGTTAATTTTAATTTTTTTTAATTTTAAATTTTTTTGCTTAGACCATCTCGATCGCGCTTATACTTATAATCGTGCGGGAATTTCGCCGCTTCACGGGAGCGAACTATTAGGGGCTTGGCCACCTGGCGAGTAGAGCCTGAAGCGCGAGAGATGTGAGACATTAGTAGAGAGATTGCTGACTGCAATGCTACGGCGCGAGTTCACTTTTGGCCACTGTTTCGAGCGCCCCGTCGCGGCCAAGCGGTCGAACCAGGCACACATATTTTTTTTTTTATTTGAGAAGCGTGGAGGGGGTATACCGAGTGTGTGCCTACAGATTCGCGTGGAAATGGGCATGTAGGCACATACTTCGGAGACGCGTGGAAGGGGTATACTGAATATGTGCCTACGGAGAGAGGAGTGGTGTGCATGGAAATGCCGACTACAGCTATATAACTATATATACCCGCGTATATCATAGCGAAAGAAAGCAACGAGTCTTTCTCGCTATATACTTATACTTACTAACTTCTTAAATAAGGTCTTAGAAATTAAGGGGAAATAGAGAAGAAAAAAAGATTTCACATCTAATATTTGTAAAATAAAAAAACCTATTTTAATTTACAATTCTCTATAACATATGAAAGTTTAAGAGAGGCTAGCCATATTATTTTTCGAAAATTAAATCATACAAATAAATGTTTACGCAATTGGAACCTCAGACTTTCAAGGCATTTATTTTTTAGTTCTTCTTATACTTTGGATTTTCGTTTAGTACTGCGTATCAAAGTACGTTGAAAAAATATTTAGCTTGAAATATTTTTTGAGGTTGATAGTAT
>NW_019379467.1:501540-540027 GCF_000648655.2 Copidosoma floridanum | reverse complement strand
TTCATTGATACCCTCCGGAGCTTGGCCTACAGTTCATAGCGATTATGATAAGTAAAAATAATAATTTATATTTAAGGTGCTTATAGCCATACTATCAACCTCAAAAAATATTTCAAGCTAAATATTTTTTCAACGTACTTTGATACGCAGTACTAAACGAAAATCCAAAGTATAAGAAGAACTAAAAAATAAATGCCTTGAAAGTCTGAGGTTCCAATTGCGTAAACATTTATTTGTATGATTTAATTTTCGAAAAATAATATGGCTAGCCTCTCTTAAACTTTCATATGTTATAGAGAATTGTAAATTAAAATAGGTTTTTTTATTTTACAAATATTAGATGTGAAATCTTTTTTTCTTCTCTATTTCCCCTTAATTTCTAAGACCTTATTTAAGAAGTTAGTAAGTATAAGTATATAGCGAGAAAGACTCGTTGCTTTCTTTCGCTATGATATACGCGGGTATATATAGTTATATAGCTGTAGTCGGCATTTCCATGCACACCACTCCTCTCTCCGTAGGCACATATTCAGTATACCCCTTCCACGCGTCTCCGAAGTATGTGCCTACATGCCCATTTCCACGCGAATCTGTAGGCACACACTCGGTATACCCCCTCCACGCTTCTCAAATAAAAAAAAAAATATGTGTGCCTGGTTCGACCGCTTGGCCGCGACGGGGCGCTCGAAACAGTGGCCAAAAGTGAACTCGCGCCGTAGCATTGCAGTCAGCAATCTCTCTACTAATCTCTGTACGTGACTTATAGGAACGTAAAAACTAAAAACATCCAATTCACTTTAATTTCCACGTAAGATGGAATCAATAAAAACAGATAATACACCAAAACAGGCAATGACATACATTTGTGGTGGTTAGTAAAAAATTGTCATTTAAATATTCGGGTGTTAATAAATCTTTGTAAAGTGTTTCACGCGTTAACCTCAAAGTCTACTCTCTCTACATCGGTGTTACGAAGTAGAATTTGGAATAATCAACGAATCAATAGACGATCAATACTTTTTTTTATACCACTACACTTTGTAAGTTAATTATTTATATAATTATTATTTGGATTGTTCCAGAATGTCATTACGAGAACGAAATTCGGTCGAGGGATCCTATCCGTTGTCGAGAATGTGGTTATCGTATTGTATATAAAAAACGAACTAAGCGACGTAAGTGTTGTCATTTTTCAAAATTAGACAATCATAATTTTTTAAAACATAGTTAATCAATTCAATAATTCCTTACTTTCTTCTATGATTTACAGTTGTTGTATTTGATGCTCGTTGAGATCTCAAGATTAAGCAATGGACTTGTATCATTGGATTATCACATTTAATGAAACCCAAAGCTTTGAACTTTTTTATGAGTTTTTATTAATGATTAATGTATATGAATAATTTGGTACTGTACAATACTGATAACGTGAATTAAATTAGTTGCTTATTATGAAACACAATTTCATAAAAGCATTGATTGATAATATTTTTAATGTTAATGATATTTAAGACGTGCAAAATTTAGTTTGAAATATCTACGACCTGTCGATTTCTCTGACTCCAGTAGGCATTGACTTTTTTTAATGCCATACTTGCACTAACACTGTTTACCAACTAAGAATTTTGCGCTACTTACAAAATATTATGAAGATTCCATGTGAATAGTTGTGAGTTGACAAAAAATTAGATATAAGCTGATTTGCTAATTTATGAGTAAAACGTACTGAATAACATCGTTGTCACACATCATTTTTTATGATTATAACACACTATCAAATCCTTGAAATAATGTAAAAGTATACTTGTTCAACTTAAAGGTTCAAAAAACGTTTTTAATTTTAATTAGGCTTAAGAAAACTCTAGGTTTTTCGATTAATTAGTTATGTGGAACAGTAAGGGTTATAATGAGATTTAGTTAAAATTTTTCTTGATCATCGTTGCTACGTATTTTCCGATTCTCTCATCACAATTGAAATAAAAAAAGTTTAATATTTTTGTATAAAACAGAAGCAAAGTGACTCATATCGTTAAATGTTATGCATGTATGAACTCACTGCAGTATTACGTTAAAAAAGTAATTTTAAAGTGATTGCGAAATAAAAAATTAAAAAAAATTATACATCATGCTTGATGCACAGTAATACATTATCTATAAAAATATAAAGTCAAAAAATAACTGTGGTAAGTTAAAAAAAATTCGAGTAAAATAAATAGTATTTTTCTCTGTAACTGTAGTGATTATTGCGGAAATGGTAAAAAAAAAATTTCATTATTATTTATTCTCACTATTACATTAGGCCAGCACAAAATCAAAAACTACTAACATATAATTTATGCTAATGCATGCAACAGATGTCATCCACACAAGTTCGATAAAACTAAAGTTTGAAGCACATACTATCAATATAAATATGTAGATATGTGGATATCGCAGTGTAAATACCTCTCTGAGGTCATATTACAAAAAATAAAGATATTTGGATATAATTTACATGGGAAATTCCACGAATGATCTCCTTGCGCAGGTTTCCTAAATCAAAAAATCTTTTGTCCTATCCTGTACTTTCGATGTATACCTTCCCCATACCTTCAAACGAGTATGGAAAATCTTGCAAGATTGAACAAAATGTAAACAAAAATTTACACTACAGTGGGCTCCTACACCCACCTACCTGGAGATTTTTTGTAGAATTCCTCGTGTAGTAATGCTCCCCTGAACTCCCCGACAGCATGGCTTGCGGCAAAACATACGTGGCAGCTGGCAGGCGCAGTAGCGGCAACAACAACCCAGCCGGAACACCAGCGCAATACGTACCTATTCGTTTTGCACATGAAAAAGATTTAAACACCCCCGCATTGAATTTAAGGTATAATACACCGCGTCAGTCGGTCCGAGCACTCCGAAACTTGTCTGCAATAAGGATGTCAAAACGGTGAATGACAGTTGCATCGATATCAGGTGCGTAAAAGTGAGAAAACATGGTGAGGGTGACATTCTTGCACCCGGACCTTGGTATCGGCGGCGCCGAGAGGTTAGTGGTCGACGCAGCACTGGCTCTCAAGCACCACGGTCACGATGTCAACTTCGTTACGAGTCATCACGACAAGAGCCATTGCTTCGACGAAACCAAGGATGGCACTTTCGAGGTCACGGTCGTAGGTGATTGGCTTCCCCGGCATGTTTTCGGCAGGTTTTTTGCTATTTGCGCCTATTTCAGAATGGTAAGCGAACTAGCTATTGTAAATTTATTTTCTTAATGTACCTACAATTAGTTGACGAAAAGTGCGATTTTTTATCTATTCATTTTCATCTTACTTATTTTACAGATGTATGCAGCCCTGTATATAATTTTAAAAGGTGACGTTCCTGACATTGTTTTCTGTGATTTAGTATCTGCGTGCATTCCAATACTCAAGTTGAGAGTACCAGTAGTTGTGTTTTATTGTCATCATCCGGATCAGGTACTGACAAGTTATGAAAGTCAGCTGAAAAAGCTCTACCGTGCTCCAATTAATTATCTTGAAGAAATTACTACAGGCTTGGCCGACAAAGTATTTGTTAATAGTGTTTATACCAAATCCGTATACAAAAAAACTTTCAAAAGACTGAATGCAGAGAGCACTGAAGTGTTGTGTCCTTCAATAAACACAGCTTTCTTTGATCGAGTACATATACTCACAATGGAAAGGGTATTGGACAAAAGAATGTTGTCTGACACCTGCTTCTTACTTTCCATCAACAGATATGAGCGTAAAAAGGAACTATCCACTGCAATTGAAGCATTGGCTGATTTGAAAAACTTACTTAGCAAAGAAGAATTCAGAAAAGTTTACTTAATAATGGCTGGTGGGTATGATAAGAGAGTTGAAGAGAACGTTGAATATTATTTGGAGCTGAATGCCCTTGCCGACGAATTAGGAGTTGCAAGTAAAATATTTTTCTTGAGATCCCCAACGGATATTGAAAAAGTATCTATTTTAGTAAATTGTGATGTTTTAATATATACGCCGCCCAATGAGCATTTTGGGATAGTGCCTTTAGAGGCAATGTATGCTTCGAAGCCTGTTGTTGCCCACGATTCTGGCGGACCTAAAGAATCTGTTGTAGATGGTATTACGGGTTTTCTCGTGGAAAAAACAAGTTTTGCCGAAAAACTGGCAGTATTGATAAAAGATGAGTCACTTAGAAGACAGTTTGGAGAAGCTGGCAAAAATGTTTTTTTAGAAAAGTTTAGCTTTCAAGCTTTCAGTGAAAAACTTAATTCCTCGATACTTGATGTATATGATAAAAAAAGGCGATAAGTTATAACAATCTTAATAGAATATAATACTGTTAGACATAAATTTTTTAATAGTTTTTTATTGACAGCTTTATCACAAATAAAGGAAATGTAACTAATAAATAAATAGTTTGATCTATTGTTTAAAAAAATCCTTGATGCAACCCAAATAAATATAAAGTACGACGACGAGAATGTTACCGCTTCTGACCATCTGTATCAAGTGCTGAAATAGAAAAGTTATAAGGTGTTATTTTAATAACCAATAATATCGATGTCGTAACATAACACAAAAAAATAAGACAATTACTTTTTCCATCACAAGCAACTATTTTGACCTTATCTACAATAGCAACTTCCTGAACTTCCCTAAACTCAACATCATTAAGCATAAATGTCCATACGTTATCACAAAATCTATATGTATTTAGTTTGCCAGCCTGAAACATAAAATGTATCAAATAAGTATATGTATTTTACTGCTCCCCTTGGAAAATTTTAATTTATAGTTGGACAGAATAACTTTTAAAACAATAATTTGAAAGTATTCGATTTTGAACATAAATTTATCTAATTGCGTCAAAATTTACCCTAAAACTAAGCCTGGACTTTACTCTTGTTGCCAAAGCCTGGTTGATTGATTTGTCAAACTGCAACAAGACCTTCACAGCTAAGGTAGGTGTGATTTGACCATACTAAAAATAAAATACAAGGTTAAGTAAATACTGGATAATTATTGAAACAGCGATGAAAAAACAAAATAAATCGATAGTGTTTATTAAAAATAATCAACAAGAAACATAACCTACTTGTATCAATTCGTCAAGACTTTCCTGCAGGGTGTTGCCTAAGGTCGTATTTCTATATAACTGATACGACATGTTTACAAATGTCTTGACACAACGTTCTTTAATAAACAATAAATATTAAATTGAAATCATAAACAGTTAAAACAAAAGGTATAAGACAATCACTGTTGTTCCTGTTGTCTGTATTCAAGCCGCATGTAAATTAGTAACTTTCAACTCAAAGTCCACGCGACTAATGAAGGACTGTGCACTGTAAACGTATAAGTTAACTGCGGTTATTGGCATAACAATTAAAATTGTTGTCAATTTAGGAACTGCAGTTGTTCTTTTGGTCGCAGTGAGGTAGCCACTGTATAGCTATGATAGCTATACGTAGGTGGTAGGTATGTACCTACCTGATATAAGTTGAGTGTGTGTGTGAGTATGTGCAGGCCATCCTCTTTTTCTCTCTCTCTCTCTCTCTCTCATTCCTCAATGCTTTGATGATGATTGGTGCGTGCAACAGTGAAGAGAGCCTACATTGGAGCTACTTCGGATTCGTCTATCTTTACTGATTGGTTATTGGTTTGTCGCGACCTCGTATTCATACGGAAACCGGTCACGACATCTATAAAAATGCAGAAGCGCGAAGCGCGCACAAAAACAAGTATGTATAAAATAAATTATACTTGTTCTTGTGCGTGCTTAATTGCTTATGCGTTTTTATGCAGATGTCGTGACCGGGCTTCCGTATGTTCAGGTACTGTTATTGTTTACAATGATAATGAAATGAAGAAAGGGTAAAGTGCTCATGCAAACACACAACAAATTAAAACGTATATAGAATCGAGGGTCGTATCTCTGCAGTCCATTCGTTCTCTACTTATTTCTGCATGTGAGAAAACTTAATAATCAGACGTTAAAATTTTTGGAAAATAATCAAACGGTTCTAATAGATGTGGCAACTATTTTTTAATAAAAGTAAGTTAACATTAAAATTATACATTGCGAAAAAATGTTTATACATACATACCAAAGTGAATACTTATTTTTTCAATATTTTTATTAGTATGTGTACTTTATTTGAATTATAAGTAAAAACATGAGTATTTAAATAGTGTATCTACAAAACAAATGTTAAAGTACGTTACAGTAGCCAAGTAATTAATTTTTTTTAATTTTATTAAAAAATTAAACTATAATAATTATGTTAATATAGAATTTTGCTCATTATTTTGGATGTGTAATACTTATAAACCCAATGTATAATATAATACTTAAGGAATTTGAACGAAATTATAAAATTTTATTCAATATTTTTTTTTTTTTTTTTCTTTTCAAGACGAAATAAAATATGTTATTGTATACATTCATTTATATGTATCAGGTGCAAGTATTACATAATATCCTATGTAAGTAATTTTTAATGAAAAGCTATTGCTATGTAAAGTGTCTCGGGATGATAACATTTATAAAGTTTTAAATTTTTTAACATGATTTTTCAAATATTACTTATACTAAATTTAACAATACGTATTTTTAACTGAATCTTCCTAATACGAATGACATTGTTTACAATGAAATATGGAGTGCGTTTTGTGTTATCAGTATGGCAAAACGCATTTGTTACGTAGTTTTGATAGCTGGTAATTGATTCGAAAGATGTAATAAAAATATAATAACCTCTTTGTCTATTCTCATCGAAGAGCTTGTGAATTTATTTGTACTGTTTCTTCAACTTTAGCTGTCACACTGAAGTATGAGACGACAAATGCGGGGTAGCGCTCACGAATACCAGATATTTAAATATGTTGACCTGTTATGGTATACAGCGAAATTTCACGCAACGATCACATAATTTAGAGAACAAAGATGATGGGATTGCAAATTCGTCTCTAGAAAAACCTGCGCATTGCCGCTAAAATCTTTAACAGAGTGTTAAATAATTTTCAAAAACAGACTGGAGAAGAACAATCTAAAATTTAAAAAAGTTCTCAACAATGATTGAGATGAATGAAAATAGGAATCACGAAGAATTCATCCAAATTCCAGTTAAAATTAAAAGTTGGACCCCATTACTACTACAGTATTCAATGGGTTCTAAAAAGTTGGATATAGGGTAATTTAATGTAGAGTCAAAGGTATTTCAAGGTGTTTACTTGTTTTACTTTTACCAAGTTACAACAATGTAGCAATACAAAAATTTCAATCATATTTTTACTATAATTGTTGGAACTGGATCTTTATTATATTTCTTCATAAATAATAGTTATTAAAAACTTTTCGAATTTACCCCCAACTTGGGTATGAAAAGTGAAGTAGAGATAGAAGTATAAAAGCAGCTAAGAGTATGCAACAATAAAATGTTATGTGTTTTTCTAACATTTTTTTTTCATTATGAAAAAAAAAAATAATTTACCTATAAGTACGTATTTTCCGAAATGTAGACTCGAAAGTATGAGTAATACATACTATATAGTATACTATTATAATATAGGTAGGAAGACACTAATGTGCATGATCCATGCAAGAAAACGTTTGCCTTAATCTGTACCCCAGCGCTCCGAGTCAAAAGCTAACGCAAATAATTTAAGATCGTCATTGTGATAACTTTAAATAGAGATAGCAAAACGTATTTACCTCATGATCGAAAAGCCTGCTCGTCCTGTGATTGTTCATTTTTCTTACTCAGTAATAGAATCTACTTTAATTTGTTGTAAAAAAAAACCTGATATTTTAAAAAAATTTTAAATAATGCGCAGATGGCGTCTCAAACATCCTGTTGTGTACAGCTATATGTTATTTTGATGACTTATACCAGTTAAGGAATTAAGATATTTGCATTTAGATATTAACAATTCGTAACGCAATCAATTAAGATTCATTGAAAAATCTGATGAGACACTAATTTGTACTTATTAATATGTTTGTGTGTGTGTCGAAGAATCTACAATTGTATAACTTAAAATCAAGCCAAATAAATAAATATACTCTGTTAAGAATACAACATGATTTAGTGATATAATATGCATATGATATCGAGTCTGCAGGGAAAGACGACCTAGTAAAGATCTACAGTATACATTTTAAATAGTAAGCTAACATTTCCTTTCGAGTGATGAACCCATAAAATTTAATATGCCTGTGTTGATGATTTAAAATTTAAGGTGTACTTAAAGCCAACATCTCAACATCACCGGTGTGGTGAATCAACTTTTGAGTATGTTATTCTGATTGGTGGTGGTACGTATTCGCCACAGTTGCATTTTTTCGTACTGACAAAATCAAATGAGCCAATCCTAGCATGACACAGAGGACAGTACAACTTGCCTTTTATCCAATTTTCCTGTAAAAAAGATTTAAAAAAAATATCATTAGTAACATAATTATTTGTGTAAAAACAAGTATAGCCATAGATTTGTAGACACATCCACACTGTGAACACTCCTAATTACTCACCCTATCAACGACCTCTTGAACCCAATCGGGCATGTTTTCCTCGGCAAGAAAAAGACACTCCTCGGGCACATCACTGTTGCACTTGGTGCTGCGTTCTCCAGCCTTGATCAATTGTCCGTGGCTGTCAAGGGGTGGTGAGGCTTCCTCGGTAAATAGCAAGCTACGGCATCGCTTGCATTTTATTTGGGTGATCTACAAATCAAGAAAAACAAACGCAAAAGCTTGTATCTATATATTTATACGTACTTTTTTCATTCTCGTTTTTTATAACAAAAGCACCTCTCAATCTCGTCAATCCTCTCATACTTTATACGCAATATGTTTTGCGTATGCTATATATATATATATATATACGTCATAGGTGTGGATAAATGTAAAGGAATATGAGCCCGATTCAAGGTGTAAAAACGACAACAATAGAAAACACAAAAGCATTCTCTCTCTGCATAAGTACATACACCTACTTATATCGCGCTACTTATTTGTCGCGTAACGGTCATCTACATAAACATAAGAGAATATACTTGCATGTATGTACACATATCCGTGCATATTTTTAAGTTCCCGCGAATTTCCCTTATATTTTTTGACGTTTTGTTTTTTTTTTTTTTTTTTGGAGCAAACGTACATGTATATAGGTATATCTAAGTAGCACTCGATCAGCTGATGACGCGATTTGCAACGTATCGAAACCGAGCAAAGTTATCGTTGTGGTAACTTAAATACTTGTGACATTCCACGGAGCGAAAGATTTTTTTTTTTTGTTGCAAGCTCCTATTAAACGTTTTTCAAGGCGATGAAAAAACATTTTTTTGGACACAAAAACGCGCGTAGTGGAAAATGTTGGAATTACTTTGCACTATCGTATGCTTAAAAGTGTTTATCTAGGAATGTATATAAGTATACGTAATAAAATTTTATAGACAGGGGGCCTTGGTAACAACCTAGTTTACTGTCGCGAGTCTACTCACTTTGGCGGGCATATTCTCGGCGCGTGTTTATTTATATATGCAACACACACCAACACACACTGCAACGTCAAGATTACGTTTGTGGATATAAGCAATTCACGGCCTCCTCTTCGCCCTCGGGCTCATTTGCACTGCTGATGTTTACACTCGTGCTCCTTTCCTTACGATATCCTCCCCCGTTTGTTGTGTCAACCAAATGTACACTGGATTTGCATGCTAGTAGCTGCAGGCTGTGAGCTAGTATATAGGTGAGCTATGGACCACATCAGCTGATTTCTCTTTTGCCATCAGGATTTGTAATTTTTATTTGTGAATAGGGCAATTGAAAAGGAGAGCTCTCTTGTGGGAGTTACACTGCGCGAGAGCCGTAAACTGGGGGGAGCGCAACGCAACAACTAAGACTATCTTAAGATCAGAGAGCAATAGAGCATCAGAGCTCAGAGAGAGAGAGCATCAGAGCTCAGAGAGAGAGAGCATCAGATAGGTATATCCATAGTACACAGCCTTTTTGTGCCTGTTTTGTTGTGTAACGTGTATATATGCGCACTTTGCAACATATCTATGTTGATGTTGATATATGCAATAATATGTACACGTTAATATGCGTAAATGCAATGCGCAACACACTTTTTCAGTTTTTCTCTCTTGTTTCTTGTTTTTATTGTTGCTGCGAAAATGAGCGCGAAATTACAGTAGCGAGCGCTAAATTTGAATTTGCGCGAGTTTTATAAATTACGGTTGTGTTTGAAGAACGAAGAGAGAAATGGAGCCGAAAAAAAGCCAAGTGAAGTTTGAAACTTTGTTTTACTTTGGAGTGTGGATCGCGGCAGTGCTTTATTCGATCTATCGTGTTTATTTGGCCACTGATAAATGTAAGTTTTCCTTTATCATTTTTGTACAATTTATTTCATTTTTTAAAGTGAAAACAGTGTGTTGTTTTTGTCGTTACAGTTTTTTACAACTACTATGATGCCTACAATGACTTCAGTCCTGGCTGGTCTTTTCTTAACAGAAAGCTTGATAGTTCCGATGAAGAGTGGAAGATGTGGATACCACTTATTTACAGACTAGTGCCTTGGATCATTGTGCATATAATTATGAGTCAATGTATAAAACACTTTCATCACAATACAGTGAGAATGTCATTTATCTTGTGATGATCTAACTGTGGCATCTACAAAATGAAGATTAATTTTTTTTACTATTTCAGACTTTGTTATGTGGCTGGTATGTGACGATATCGATTACATTTTTGTGGCATTATTTAGGATTTTTGAGTACTCTGTGTACACTTTTACTTCCTTTTGTATCTTGTCTATTGACTTCGCTCGAAAGTAAAACAGTTTCATGGCTTGTGCATTCCATTACTTTAGCTCTGATATACTGGGCAAAAGTATCAGATATTGTGTTTAGAGAATGGTTAGATCTCAATGATGAAGACTATTTTCTCTTGACTACTGCCATTTGTTGGATTCAACTTAGAAGTATCAGTTATAGTTTAGACAGCATTAATAGTTACAAGCACATCCATGTTTATGGATTTTTTAAAGATTTGATTCAGAATATAGCGTATTGCTTGTATTTACCAACCCTTTTTTTGGGACCAATTATTCTTTATCATCAGTTTACAGATGGTGTAAGTGTTCTTAGTCGTGGTTAATGAGCTTTTTGAAAGCTGTATTATTAATGTTAAACATTTTTAGATAAGAAAGCCATTCACTAGATGGGGTAAAGAAAAGCTACAGAGAACAATTTTGAATCTAGTTCGTTATACATTTTGGATGTATTTCACAGAATTATCTTTGCACTTTTTATACTTTAATGCATTAAGATTTCACCCCGAAGCTGTGATAAAACTGGAACCATGGGAATTTTATGGATTTGGTTATTGCATGGGACAGTACTTTTTAAACAAATATGTAGTCACGTATGGACTGACATCAACTGTATGTAGAGCTGAAGATATTGATGCACCTCCTCAGCCTAAGTGTATTGGTAGAATACATTTGTACTCAGATATGTGGAAACATTTTGATAGAGGACTGTATAAATTTCTTTTGAGGTAATTAAAAACTAAATTTATGGGCCAGTTGACACTCTCTAAAACTTTTTTGTAAATATTTTCAGGTATATTTATATTCCGTGTAGCCCAAGGACATCGTTTAGGAAAATATTTGCTTCAGCATTATGTTTTATTTTTATATATCTCTGGCATGGCATGCATTTGTATATATTCATATGGTCGTTTTTGAATTTCACAGGAGTTTTAATAGAAAACATAGCGAAATCAAGTAGTAAATACTTATATAAAAATATTTTACACGACTCTTTAAATGATATAAACAAAAGAAGATTAGAATGTTTGTTTGCAACTCCTCTGTTGATACTATCTGCCATTTCAAATTTTTATTTTTTTGCTGATGAAGAAATTGGACACATATACATGCGAAAAATTTTTCAAGGTAAATAATTTAAAATAATTAAATTTTGATGGTAATTTTAATTACATTAAATTAATATTAATTACAGAGACTTGGAAAGTTTATGTGATGCTACTTTTTGCTTTGTACTGCTGTTGCCAAACATCTACAGAAATTAAAAAAATGGAAGAGTATTCTGTAAAAACAAGAAAGCCTTTAAAATTAAAACAATAAGAAAGTAAAAAAAACATGTACATTCTACCTGTATTTTCACTATAAAATAATATAAAGAACTGAGTGTAACTTAAGGACTGAATCAAATTGAAATAAATAAACAAGTAAATTGTTATTCACGATATAATTTTATGGATATAAGTACAAAATATGTATAAAAATACAATAACTACATACTTTTATCATAAAAAGCTATAAATCGATACTTACACATTTCTTAGATGTAATAAATATGTGACTTAAATGTATTCTGATAATAGTTTTTACTTATAATTTTGCAATGATAACACCAAATCAGTTTCACAATTGCTTCTTGTTAGATTATCATAAGGCACATTACATGTGTATTACAAAAAAGCATTTTAATTTATCAAACATTACAAGGAATGAAATTTAAGCATATCCACGGAAAAAAGCATTTTACTTCCTTGAATTTCAAATTATTAATAAGTTTTCACGAAAATAGCTTAGGTATTTATAAATATGTTTATACATGTACGAATAAAAGTTTTTACGTTCGTTGTTTAATTATTTTGCAACCAACCAAAATAACTCCACAATCATTATGTACATTAAATTTTTTTAATATTTTTTTTTCATCACGTAAATACATTTTTTATTCGTATTTATCATTAAAAAAAAATTGAAAATTGAGATGTAGACTTCTTTTGTCAATTAACCGATTTCTTCCACAGCTCTGGAATTGGAAGACAAATTTGAGCCATCAGAACTATTTATCATGAATGTAAAATATAAATCTAAATAATATATTTATTTGAAAACAAAACGTAAACTATATTGAAAATAAATGTCGCAAAATTTTGTCTTTGGATTATTTATATAAGTGTCTGATTATCAAATATTAAACTTTGAAAAATATATATAGAAACAACTTCGTCACGTGAGGCAAGTTCAATCATAGGAGGACTTGCAGTCACGGATATTAAAAATTTTACCATCCACTTACTGCACTATGGATTCTGTAATTACAGATTGTACAGACAGTGGCTTTGATTCTTGGACAGCACTGACTACACTTAGTAGATCATTATCCTCACTAGACAAAAGCAAAAATGTTTGCTGTTTACCGTTCTGAATGAGATTAATACTCTGCGTTTTATTACCAAACAAAGTAAGGTTGCTATTCTTTATCAACTGCAAAGTCGCTTTGCCATTACTTTCACAAACCTTCACCTGACAGGGTATTAATATTTTTTGCCCGGAATTTTCCATTTCCGTCTCCATTGGTAGATCTTCGGCCATTATTGAATCTTGATCATCCGTTTGAACTTCCACAGTTGAAGAAGGCACCTCTTCAACTGTACTTGTAACTTCCTCAGACGCGACAACCTCTTGATTTTCAATAATGTAAACGTTTTCTGTCATATCTTCGTCTTCTGACTCAAAACCAGGCTCAATGGCTTCTGTGTAATTTTCGACACACTCATCAAATGAAACAATTGTCTCCTCGTGATGTTCGTACTCGTCTTCTCTGTTAGCACTTTCGGTCACGTCTGAGCAAACCTCCTCCTCAGGCAACTCTACTGAAGACTCGTTTAAATACACCGTATCATCCTCTTCGAAAATCTCATTTTCGAAATGTAACTCGCCATTGGAATCGGTTTGTGCGATGACTACTTCATTCTCCGCAAAATTATGCTCTATCTCAGTCTCGTTAAATTCAGTCTTACAAATCGGTAGATGGTCGTCTTCGGTTTCCATCAGCGCGTACGTCTCCCCGTCGACGATTTCGGTTGACTGTTCATCTTCATATACGTATACATTAGTGATAAATTCATCCTCTCCGTTTGTAACAAATTGTTGTTCAATGTTGTCTAAATCAGTGGCAAATTCTTCTTGATGTGAATCGTCCTCATTATCAAATTCAGAGCTCAGATGCTCCTGTTTTAAAAATATTTGATTCACATGAGACGAAGTTGTTCCTTCAGTTGTTTGTTCATTTATTGCTTCATTTGTTTCTTCAGTTGTTTCGATTGGAGTCGAAGGTCTGATGGCAACTTCATTTTTAATGGGTTTTTTTCTTCGACTTTTAGGTTTTGGTCTTCTTGCTTCTTCTTCTGTAAGATGTATCAACTCGCCAGTTATCATGAGAACTTTGTTGTGACGAGTTTTCAAATGGCGTTTGTATGTGTTTCTCGTTTTAAATCTGTAAAATAATAATACATCAACAATTGATTTCACTAATGCCTATTGGATAAATAGAAAATTATGCATTCAATCTATTACCTTTGACCACAGTCCGCGCATTCAAACGGTGACTCTCCGGTGTGTCTTCTGCGATGTTCGCGAAAGTGTGACGGATGCCGAAACTTTTTGCCGCAGTCTGCACAGGTGAAACGAGTCAGGTTGCTGTGTATCAACATATGATACTTGAGACTGTGTCGACGTGTGAACATTGCATTACAGATTTCACAGGTGAAGGGCTTGATGTTGGCGTGACTACGAAAGTGTGACAATAAAGTCGTCGGGGCTGTAAAGGTTCTAGGTGGATTGCAGATGTCACACATCAGCTCGTTGCCCGACGGATTGCCGTACTTTTTAATTTTTGCCATACGTTCAAGCGCCTTTGATCTCTCCTCTTCACTTGTGCCAATGAATTTTGCTTTACCTTTGGGCTTAGCAGGTAGTAGGAGGCTTGGTTGAGAAGGTGGATCTTCGCCGTAAAGAGTCATACCTATGCAAAATTACATTCACTTAAAAAAAAATTTTCACAAAACAACAAGCACTCAATAAGCAAAAAAAAAAAAAGATAAAAAAAAAGCTATTACTTGTCACTGATAAAACTTTCCGAACCATATTTGTATCATCAAATGAAAATAAGAAGAAATTCACTGACTTCGACATTCATACGCGACAATGAAAAATTACTTAACAATTGATGCTGTAACAACTATTATCTCATTCAGATGAATCAATACGAGTTTTACTTAATTACATGCAATCGGACAAAATACTAATTTGAAAATGGTAACTTACTTTCTGGCTGATCAGTATCGACATTTATATGATTTGCAATATCTTCTACTGTTGAACTAAGTGGCTCAGTCATAGGTGAGCCATTATTTTCAACCACCATTACCATGATCTGAAAATTATAAATAGAACGTTAGGTATTATATAATTTGGTAGACCTATCCTCTATTCGCCGCCTTACATGAGAATCTAGCCTAATGTGAAAATAGAGCGGCAATTCAAACTGTTGGCTTACAAAAAAAAAATAAAATGAATTTATACTTACATTTTCATTTGCAAGTGAATTAACAGATATCTTGTTAATGGTAGAAGTAGATTCATTATTTATTTTCTCCTCTTTTACATGGCCATGATAACTGTGATCCCTCAAAACTTTGGCATCGGAAATGTCTTTCTTCATTTCAGTTGTACAAGAATTTTGCACACTAACAACTTTCATATCTTGATTGGCATTGTTTTCCAATTCCTTTAAATTAACTTCAACAGACAGTCCTTTACGCGGAGTATTGTTCGTAGAGTTTCCCACTTTTGTTTCTTTATTTTCCTTGTTAAGATTCTCCTTGGGAGATTTCTTAGGTTGAGTTTTGCTTTTTTTAGTTTGTGGGGTTGATTTTGGTTTGAGCTGTGTTACAGGAGTTACCGTAAAATTGGCACCTGCAGGAAACATTAATATAAAACAAAAATTGTAATTGAAACAATGATACTTTTTCTTTCAATCTGAAATTTGACGAAAAAAAATTTTTGCAAAAATAAATTTACGCACAATCGCAACTGTTCATGTTACTTCTCCAGTGCTCCAAGTGCTCGGCAAGATGCTGTTGGATGTTAAGCTTAGCCTTGGCGTCGCTGGCAAAGCTCGAAAAGATACCATCGCAGCCGGGAATAAGAGCGCAGGCGTACGAATACTGTTTCTTAAGCTCATCGCCACTAAACACGGTAAAGAGCTTGATCAACTGACCAGCAGGCATGGTCAGCAGTTGGGCTATGGTGTACGATTGCGCCGGTTGATTGTTATTCTTGCGCTTGGGCTCCTTGGCCTTTTTTTTCTTTGCATCCAACTCGTCTTTTTTGGTCTCAGAATGCAATGTTTGCGAGGCCACCTCGGCCAACATGCCCAACATGTCTGGATTTTTTACGTCAGCTAGAGAGAGAGAAAAAAAAAAGAAATCATCAATTATTATTTTTTTTTTGTATTGATTTTCTGGTTTTTGTGATGTAAATATTTGGATGTCCTATTTATTTATGCTCAACGAGAAAAAGAAAAAATAAATACGATTCTCCAGTTTGTTTGCGCATAGCTCGCGTATTTACATCGATAAATAATTATCGAAAAAAGGAAAAACAATAACAAAACACGGCCTTCAAACATAGAGAGGAGACGCAGAGAAAAACTCTCTATAGTGGAAGGGAGAGTAAAACAAATCCCGCGCCTCAAGTTGGAACGGATGATTATAAGATTCAATATATATTTCGCAGAAATTTTGGAGAAATAAACAAAGCGATGCAATCAAATAGCGAAAAAAGAATTTTATGTTGGTAAGGGGGTTGGTTGGGTTGGAGGGGGATAAAGATGGAGAATACAATTTCCAAGCCAAATATGATGATCGAGCTTCTTTCTCCGCGCACTTGACAGTAGAAAGAGAGAGAGAAGAAAAAGTGTGAGAGAGGGGGCACCGATGGCAGACGAAAAAAACGGAGGGACGGCAATGTGTGTATACACACACACACATATATATATGTATACATACAAAAGACTCTCTCCGCTGCTACACACATATATATATGAATACGAGCAGAAGATGTAATACTTGACAATGCACAATGAAAGTAAAAAAAAAATGATGCAAATAACATGAAGTATCGAGATTAATGCTTAGTTATTTACAGCAGACTGGCAACCGATACTTGATATTGTTGAGCTTGATCACCGCATAACACACATCGTCATCGTTGTCAGAAGCGGGGTTCTCGTCGTCGTTGTCCACTTGTTGCTCGCTGCAATGCCGGCCGTCATTGGGCTCTTGCTTCGGTTGCAGTACTTTACCAAGTCTCCCGGTATTATCTTCATCGTGCCTCTGGCGCTCCATCATCGCTTCCTCGAATAATATATGTATCTCTACCTAATCTGAACTTTGGGAAATTTGCAAGGCTTTCATATGCAACTCCGTCTAGTTGTGTACAGAGTTTTAACCCCCGTACACACGATGCAGAGTTAAATATTTGACGCTTCACTAGGCCATTTCTTCACTCGCGCGCGAACTGCGAAGACGACGAGGAACAACGAGAAGAGAGACACAAACAACTATATCACGCACGCATGGTTCTTACATGCAGCAGTCGCGATACACCGCGCGAAAGTCAGCGTAGCAGCCTATATATAGCAACAAGACGACAACTCGGTGTATATAGGTATATACATAACAGTGAAGAAGAAGAAAAAGGAGGGCCGGCGCGCGCGCGCGCACACGCGAGATGTGTACCTACAACTTTTATTATATACTTATTCGCAGTAAGTAACGAAAACAAAAAAAATATGTGTGGATCTTACTTGTACTTGAGACTTGAGACGCGAATGGAATTGGTGTTGCTGGTGCCCAATTCAACCTGATGGGCACACAAGTTTTCGCATTTCAGATTGCAGATCATCACAAGTGTAACATCAACTCTCTGCAATTTTATAATCGTTAAAATAAAATTCTTAAGTCCCGCTCACGATGACGACAACGCCTGCTCTGTTAAAATGCGTGTGTGTAAGTATATGTACGCCGCGCGACGAAAATGATCTTCTATAGGCGGAAAATCTCCCTCTGCTGAAGCAGAGTAACATGTACTCATTCGTGGAAATCATGGATTTCTACTGACGTATAGAGTAGTTTTTTTTGACAGCTTGTATACATGTTTGTGAAGGTATAATGTACGAACGCAGGTACAGACACTACAGTCTTGTAACCAGGTCTCCCTTCAATTATTTTCTGTTTATAGTTCATGAGCTGTGTATGTAATACCTATATGTATATAATATACACTTGATTTGCTCAAATTTACAATGTTGCCGACAATGGACTGACGACATTGATGGAAGTCGATTTGAGACATTAGCTGGATAATTTTTAAAAGGAGGAAAAAGAATTAGTTCTTCCTTGCCGTGTATGCCATCGCTATCTACGCACATATATTATGCACTAAAAGTTATGAAGTATATGTGTGTATAGTGTACATTCCCTTGTGGTTAGTACACTTTAAAAAAAAATGCGCGTATATATATACATATATATACACGTGAAACTTGAAATCAACAAAAAGCTTCCTAGCAGACGCCATCGGGGAGTCACCGCTCCGGCAGCAGACGGATATTTGAAGTAAACAACGAGCGTCGTCGTAAAAACTGCACTTTGCAGCAGCACTGCATTGCAGCAACGCGCGGTTGTTGTCTGTCGCCGTGCTCTCCCGCTTGCGCTCTCTCTCTCTCTGTCTCTCTCTCGATGGCTGCTCCGTTTTTCCGCAAAATTCACCCATCAATACCATACTCGTATACGCGATCTATTCCCGCGAGGTAACACGACAATAAACAACGACATCCAGTATAGGATCAAATACGATTTAGCTTACCTGCGTCATCGCTGTTGAAGTTGCTGGTTGTTTCGTCGCTCATTTTGGACGTTCGGTTGGCAGCAGCAGCAGTAGCAGCTCGAGTCGTCGACTGGAACATGGAGAAGCAAAACGAAAAAGATATTCACTTCACCGAGAGAGAGAGAGAGAGAGAGAGAGAGAGAGAAAGAGGGGCACCACCGCGTGGTAAGCTGCTGCTGTTGCTTGCTGAAAGACACTCCGATGGCTCTCTCACTCTACAGCTCTGCTGTCTCTCTCTCCCCTTCAGTTTTATGGCAGAAAAATAATAATAAGTACAGCTCGCGCGCCGACATTATAATATTTCTTTATGTCCATCGGTCAAATGTATACCTTATATACACATATGAATATGCGGGTCGCGCACCACTGCTTTATCTTATGTATACGCGACAGAGTAACGATACATTACTAGTATAATTGGTCTGTAACATGTAAAATGAACGTTGGACGCGAAGTTCCCGCTTGTTTTCTTAACTTTTTCGGAGCAATCTGAGCAGTGTGTGCAGACGATCACGGCGTTCGTCGTTGCTTTCTCGGTATCCGGGCGATATGAGGAAAAGCGCATGCGAAAGAGCAGCTTCTCTGCTCTATCGAGTCTATACACGTCCATTCAATGCGGCGTGCTCGACCCCGGCACTGTGCGCGTGTAACACAGGTATATCATACATGCGTATAGGTAGGGGGTACATATAGGTATATTTACAAGACCACTCACTGACGGAGTCAGTACCTCCAGGTCGTACCATCTACTTTGTCATGGCATTGCATGTGCATTTGTGGCACAGAGAATTGAATTGTCGATATCTCTCGCTCTCCGTCATCCCTACCGACAGTACCGATTACATGCGTCCACAAATAAGAATGATATTAAAAGAAAGAAAAAAAAAGGAGATGTAAACGACATTTTTCGTTGCGCATCCCTTGACATGATCCAGCGATAAAAAAAAAAAGACGATTGCCCGATTATCGTCTATCACTCTCGATTCTCGGGTCTCGGTCATAAAGTACCTCGGACTTCGCACTCCTTCCTCTGTCAAATCAAATACTATACCTGCGTGAATTTTAGGAAGAACTGCGCTCAAGAAACAAAAAAAAATAATTTACTCTTTTCAATTCACAAATTATCTTCCAGCTATACTAAATACACAGATAATTGTTTACGCGAAAAAAGAAAAAAGAAAATTAACTGGAACAAAACTAATTTGAGAACTCAAAAAAGCGATAGATGTATGAATTATTTGTTTGTAAAACCGAATGCTACTCTCTATGAAAATAGTGTATTCATTATCATTACATGAGTACATGGTTTATCTTTTACTTATTTATGTTTTATTGTTTGCTAGTTTTTCCGAGTTCAAATGTATGAGTATAAGAATATAAAAAAATTTTCCTGGAAAGTGAAAAAATTTTTTTTTTTTTTTTTTAATCTTACCCAGATCGTTTCATGTTGTACACTTGGGATCCGCGATTATCCTAACTTTTGAAAAAGAAAAAAAAAATTGCAAGTTTGCGTATCTATAACTATATATATCCTTACATTACCGATATATATATGTTGATTTGTCGAGCAACCACATGCATATACACACACCGCAATATCAGATGCCTACAGCTGATGTATTCATTGGCCGGCCATAGTAAACAAACACTCACGGTATAACCTCATGTGTGTCAGACAGATTATCTTTATTTATATTAATTTTACATAACTTCTAAACAAAATGAGGTTATCGCAAATACTGTATAAGCAACACATTGGTCGTCAAACGCGACTCATGTGGTATTTACAGGGTAAAAGAACCCCTGTAGAGACTTTAACAGAAAAGACTTTGGCTGCAAAAGGAATTCAAGTATTAGACCCAGAAGATGTATTGAAAAAACCACATGGCAAGCCTAAATTCGAGTAAAAACTTGTTATGAGTATTTCAAAAGTGTATTGTTTAATCTTTACTATGAGCTGAGATTTTAGATGTATTGATTTATGTGTTTGTTTTTAGCTTTACATCATTGAATCTTTTGGAGAAGAGACCACCAACTCGTGATAAAAACCATCCAGATTGGCATGACAGACCGTGTTTGACTTACAAAGATAATGATTTGTTGACATTAGGACTGCCACAAGCTCAAGACATAACTAAAACTGTTGTCTTTGAAAATCAGCTGCCCGAAGCTGTGGAATCACTAATAGAAGATATCCCAGAAGAGTATCATAATTTAGCCCAAAAGTATGTTGCAAAATAAATTTTTTCACAATATTTTAACTTGATACCATACAAAAATGTCATACTTTACAACACCCAACAACTGATTTTATTTCAGAACAATAAAAACGTCTGTTATATTTGATGCTCATCAAGAACTATTACCTAAAGTCAAAGACCCTAACAGACCAGCCTTTAATTTTCCAAGATTAATGGGAATAACAGATGTTAGAAAAATGTAGGTTGTACATTTTAACTACCCAAGATTAAATTTATCACATAATTATTTTTTTTTCAGAAGCAATTTAAGTAAAAAATTAATCCAACTTTGTGAGTGCATAAATGGACCAGAAGTTTCAGAAACTAGAAGTATGCTAGATAATGTCTTATTGAGTTTTCCTTTTGGTAAGATTAGATGATTTTGAATAAGTTTGTTTTTTCACATAGAAAATTACTGAGTATTGAATTTAATTACTTCAGAAAGAGAATTCGATTTGCATCAGTTTGTATTGACAATGGATATGATGTTGATGTGTGAAAAACCTCTGACACCAAGTGGACATTTCAATGAAGAAGTTATCAATAGTATGGAAATTCCAAATTTACACCCCCTACATTGTTCTATTGGTCTTGATGAAGAAAACATATACAAGCTAAATAATTTTCATCGTAAGTATTCTCACAAGTGAAGTTTAAATTATTAAAGTAACAGGTTTGAGAATTCATGGACATTAATTTTTTTTTCTTTCAGCATTAGTCTCAGGATACCACAAGAGTCATATACATACCATCATTGCATACTATGATCCATCAAAAGTTAAACACAAGTCAGAATTATCATCCACAGAATCTCAAACACTTGGTAGAGCTTTACTTAAAGCGTTCACTGCTGCTGCAAGCTCAGCTAGACAAAGGTTTGGTCTGGATGTAAAAGAACTTCCTGAACCAATTACTGTACAGTGCATTCATTCAGATGGAAAATGGTTTTATTTTTCTGTTTATCAGTTAAATACTTTGGATATTGAAGGGAAAAACGGTATTAAAAACTACTATTGGATGCTGCCAAAACTTGATCTTTATAAAGTAGGTGGTTATGTTAGAGGAACACCCGTTCTGGAGGGTTACAACCCAGAAGTACTAAAAACAATGTTAGCTTTTTACAGAAATAATTGATACTTTTTTAAAAATGCGAGCGAAACTTTATGTAAATCAAACATCCTAGAATAGATACTTCACATATTATAATCAATATCAAAATGAACTTATTTGTTAATATCCTCTTCCTCATAGCATTCATGATCTTCCTGGATCTGTCTAATTCCTGATCCGTGTCAGTCAGTCTTGACTTTGCCTGAAGCAATGTTTCTCTCTGACTACCCAATTCGGAAATCACCTCTGTCCCTATCTGTTCTGTCTCAATAGCCACTGCATGGGATTTAATCACCGATTGATTAGAGCGTTGAATTGCAGCTCGACTGTCAAACAGTACGCGCCGCTGTGCGTCATCACTCTGCATTTTTGCAAAAAAAATGGTCTGCTATATCATTTAATGAATTAAATGGATCCAATTTGGACAGCTCTGGAAAGTGAAAAAATAATGGCACTTATACATTTTCAACTTAATTTGTACAACAAAAGAGTATTGATCGATTACAATAAAACAAATATGTCAACTTACAATTACCCATCAAAGAAAAAATTTACGCCCCATTTTTCGGCAGGCTGTCATATACCCTTAGTTGTATTATCACTGTTCTTTACTGACATAAATATAACCTCTTCCAAATTGACAGACAAGTATTGGTGTAAGTATTAAGCAAAAATAAGGTATGAGGTATGAGGATGTATCATCCTCATATCTGCGACGTCACCAAATAAAGTGACCGAATGTGACTCAGAAAGTCATGCAGAAGAGTACATAAAGAATAATACACATACACACACATTATACAAAAGAATCAGGGAAGTTGTACGGTCAAAGATTAATGACGTCATTCTTGTCAGAAGTATTTTTAATTATTTGCAAGATAATTTCATGGAGAACCTTAATTACATTTTTTGTTTGGATTTTTAATGAGTCAATACATTTAATTTTTTGAAATCAACTTTAATCCATTTTTATTGATTCATTTGGCCTTTAAATAAATTGGTAGTCAATGTAAGCTGTTCAGCTTGTTATATACAAATCTCTAATATTCATTATTTAAAACAATAAAGATGTGAATGGACCTTCTCTAACAAGAGTTTTTTTTCTCACCATCTGATGTCAAGACTAGGAAAATCAATAACATTGAGACATTGTTTATGCAAATATAATTTATTTGGATAAATTTTCCTTTAGGCTAATAAATCTGGAATCGAATAACTTAGAACGACAATATGTTGTGCCCCGCGAAGGTTTGAGGCTCTGACTTTGATGAGGTCATGAGGAGCAGTATGCCATTTTATTTATATTTACACTGATTGAAAAGAATTCCAGTGGTATATTTTCTTATAAATACATGGTAAAAATTAGAAAATCAAATATTTACATTAATTTTCCTTATCTGATCTACTTTTATCACCTGACTGGTTACTATCAGATAGATTAATGTCTATGTTCTTCTTACTATCGGTAATATCCTTTTCAACTTTTGTTTCTTTTTCAGTATCACTATCGTCAGAAGAATCAAGATCAGAAAGATCAATGTCATCGTCCAAGTCCAAAATGGTTTTCATTTTTTTCTTGGGATTTGTTGTTGTCGGTTGATCTGCCAATCTTTTCACAGCTAAAGTAGATGCAGCTGCAAAACCAATTTCTACAGCCTCCTCTACTCTTTCGGTCAAAACTGAACGCTGTTGATCATAAGCCTTGTCTTTGAATTCATGTTTTGGCTGAGCACAGAGTTTTTCGAGTTTCTTTTTTTTTCTCTCTGCAGCTTCCTCTTTTCTCTCCGATTGCTTCTCTATCCAAGCTTTTAATCTCTTTTCTTCATTAATATCTCTCAATCTGCGACCACTCAGATCTCTGCAGGCCTCTCTATTTGTAGTTTTCTCAATTTGAGCACCAATGGCTCTGAGCATAGATCCAAAACCACCTTTGCCTCCACATAATTTTGGCACCAGCAACAAGTCTCCATTGGTGATGATTTCATTTGTTTCTATCAAACGCCCATTATTCTTTAAGAAAAAATTGTGACTTGCAGCTCCCTGTGAACACGTAATAATCATATTTGTTGTCATCAATTGTTACAAAATAAAATTCATACAAGGTAGTACATTTTTACTTACTAGTGTGTTTTGTACTCGTTCTATCAGCTGTTTGCCACTAATTGGAAGAAAAACTTCCATAGCTTTTGACTTTCCATAACAACCGTTATCCAGGTATATATTAAGCATTTTGCCTATGAGAATTCTTTCTTTTAAAGTATGTAATTTTTTCTCCGGACAAGTTTCTAGCGACTAGCTGATTTGTTATTGAATCGTTTAACTTTTTTTTTGTATTTAACTATAGACGTCAATGTTTGTCAACCCAGTACCCCAGTAGTTGAGTGTGTCACTGCAAATTGCAGTCTGCAATACTGCAATACACGCATATGCAGGTATACTATAGTACAAGTGTACAACAGTGCCAATGATATTTCATCGCAATAATGTATACTTGCAAGTGAAGCTGCGTATCTATAAAATTAAATGCGGCTGGTTTATAATTAATTACATGGCTCTAATACAAGTATATAGTAATAATTATTTGGATCAGCGCCATCTAGCGTTGCGAATTTCTGAACTAAAAAGTGGCCCTAAAATTCTGAACCTTCTAAATATTGTCAGCGAAACGTTGTGCATTAATAAATCAACGCAAGAAAATTTAAATACACTTTACTTGTATTTATTTATTTTCTCACATTTCGCCCCCAACGGATCACTGATCACTTTGAATTTCCATTGTCTGTACTATTTGCGGCAAGTTTACAATCTATCTTTATACCCGAGAATCGACCTCCAAAACCATAAATATTCTACTTATCTTATATGATGAGAAAAATGAATTCCACCTTTCTGCCGATATTCTATCACGACACGTTCTTATTTTTATGTACTATATATATATTGATAAATTGAGCCAAGCTATTTCACAACACTACCTATATATTACATGGGTATATTCCGTAAAGCAGTCATGGGTACACCGTAACCCAGTGGGTAATCTTATTTCTAATATTCTATTTTATTTATAATTTATTCTAATTTTCGCCCAGAGTCAGCGCCATCTAGCGGAGCTGGCATTTGAATTAAGTCACATTCGGGGAAATGACGGCAAAATAGTTGACTGCTCGTCTGCTCTGCACCAATCCCTTGCGTTTAATTATTTGTATACTTTGCTAAACGTTAGTCCATTTAATAATTATTTACCAACATGCCGTTTATGATAGGGAGGGAGCCTGTCAGGCGAACAATAAAGTATTTAGAAGCCGGAAGTTTGGTTCTAAAGGATGCCATTCAGATTTTCTCAATCAATTACAATACTCATGGCATTGCCAGCTCCGGAATAAGGTTAAAAAAAACTCAATTGTTGAGACATTTCATTTGTTATTGAATACATTAAAATTAAGAATATTTTTTTTAGAAATTTTATCTTTTGGCACTTACCACAGTTAATGTTTAAAAATCCTGATGTGCAAATTGTAACTATAAAGAACAGAACACCGACACCTTTTGTATGGTGCTTTTATGGTATGTATTTGAAAAAAAATTCTTGTATTGAATAATTTATGATTTAACAGGTTACTTAAAAAAAAATCTTTTAGATAATGGCAAAAGAATGTTAGTTGATGTTGATTCAAAAAACAAAGATGAAATATTGGATCACCTTATTAAGGTAGTTGGTAAATCTAAAGAAGTTTTGAAAAAAGAAGCCATAGCCAAAGAAAAGAAGGACAATCCAGCTAACTTTGGTGTTGGCTGCGAGAAAAATTGTGCTTGTATTATTCCAGGACAGTTGCCTTGTCCTGCTGTAGTTCCACTACCTTTCCATATGAGAGGGAAAACTTATCTCAACAAAGATTAATTTTTTACTAACTGTTTCTAAGAAAAATCATTGCAACTATACTGTAAATACATTAATTAGTGTAAAAAATATTTTTAGTTATCTAAAATAAAAGCTACATAGATAAGAAAAAATAAATAAATTTGTAACTCACGTATTAATTTTTATTGAACATATTAAAAAAATTACTCAATATATGAACATTTTTTACATAAAAAAAAATCACGTAATTATATTTATATTTAATATATGTACATATGTATAGTTAGTCATTCGTTTTGCTATTACTTACATATATACGTAATACTCCGAAGCAAGAGTTTAAAAAATAAATCATTTCATTTATAAGCCACTACGACAGTATATTACGCAGAATAATAATTGAATTGATGAAATAAAAATTTTCAGAACATTTGTTGTCTAATGGCTCACTGTTGTGCTTACAATTTATAATTTAATGAATGAAAATAAATACACATGAAACATGAATACTTTCTTATACAGATACACAGTATTAGTATCAGTTAAAAATATGATTATCTTCTTGGTCTCGTGCGACTATAAGGTTTTTTATGATGATAGCTTCCCCTACTGTGATGTCGCGTGGATGTAGCTGGTTTATTGTTATCCTGTTTTTGATATTGATATACCACAGAACTTCCTTCAAGTGGTTTATTCAATTGAAATTCTTCTTCTGACTCCTTCATCATCTTTAATTTTGCTTCAATAGCTTGTATAGCTGTTTCACGGCTGAAATCAATATCATTGATAAGATTTACTAAACTTAATTACAGAAGACTGTAAAATGTCAATTGCATTACCTTATTCTTACATCACTTTTTTTTGCACCAGCAAGTGCAGGAATTTCAATTTTAGGCTTTGGTTTATCTAGTTCAGCCTGAAAATCCCAAAAATATGAATGTTGAAAAAATGAAAAAGTGTATGAAGTAATGGGTACTATTGTTATATTGTACTTGAAAAATCTTACAAGATACATAAAATTAATTGTTAAAGTAAAGCATTCTTTGAATATTAGTTTACCTCATTGACACTGTGAGCATATCTAACTACGATATTTTTACACCCAACTTTAAGATTCTGTAGTGTTTCCATTGCGTTCTCGGCGTCATTTGCCGTTTTATACGTAACAAAAGCATATCCTCTTGGTAAACCAGCTTGTGGCCCAGATCGATGGAACAGCAGATCAAACTTTTCAATGTTTCCGTATTTTTGGACGAGTTTGAGGAATTGATACCAGTTGTGAAACACAATAATTAGATTTTGCAGACGAAAGACAATAGCAGCATTGAAATTTCACATGCCTGAAAATCAGTATATTCATACTTACTCATTAATTCTAAGATCAAGATTACCAATCCAGAGTCGCCTATCTTCGATGTTGTTGGATTTAATCGGTTCCAGAGGCAAAGGTATCTCGTTTTGCTGTAAATAAAAAGCCTGTCAAAGCCGTAAACCTAGCACGAATTTATTTGTAGACTTGCAATAGTCGGTATTCAGATGCCTTCTACTACTCTCAAACGTGTATTTGATTAATTGGAGATTCGTAAAAGTGAAAGGAAAACGATGAGGATTATTAGAATTACTAAAGGTGTATAGGCGGGTATAATATACTTAGTCATATACTACTCACCTCCATACTTATATGGAAGAATTTAATCTCTGGTATGAAAAATCCTTGAAGAGATTTTGCTTTCGAGTAATTATTCTATATTTGATTATTAAACAGGAATAGTAGTTATCACTCAACTGGATTGCATCTACTGAACAGTGTTTGTAATAGGTGTTTTATGCCTTCATTCTTCGCAGAAAAGCATTAGATTTTTGACAACAGCGAGTACAAATATCACGTACTCTGTCTTCAACTGACTCCTTCAAGTGACTGATGATGAATAACTAATGCAAAATACATCATGAATCACGGGACGAGGGAAAAGTAGACTATTCTGAGCTATTGGTACATGTATGTAGATATGTAGACATTTATAAACTGTGTAGTAGGTAGTAGGAGTAGGCTAGTAGGTAGTGCGAAAAGCGAGTTATATATATGTCAATAAATAAATGTAGCAATGTAGCATTCACAATCACAACACTACCTATATATTACATGGGTATATTCCGTAAAGCAGTCATGGGTACACCGTAACCCAGTGGGTAAGTAGGCAACGCTACTGGGTATTTTCCGCAATCGTCACCAGCAAGTAATTTAAGGTTGCGCTCTACGTTACCGTCAGGTTGGTAAGTCAACTACGTTGAATTAACTGGCGCTCTGTTCCGTAATCTGGCCAGTTAAAATAGCAGACGACAGTCAACAGCGATGAAATATATATATACTTTCATGAAAGTCAAGAAAAAAGTGAAGATTTCATCGCTGTTGACTGTCGTCTGCTATTTTAACTGGCCGCAAATTACGGAACAGAGCGCCAGTTAATTCAACGTAGTTGACTTACCAACCTGACGGTAACGTAGAGCGCAACCCACTATCACTTGCTGTTGACGATTGCGGAAAACAACCGATTTCTGCAGCATCCCGGAAGTCCCGGAGCAGCTGACGCATTTTTTGTGCAACACAACCAACTGACTATCGTAAGTTGCATATTACTTTTAAATATAAACTTATATTTTACATTTGTTTGATAAAAAATATTTAAATATAGCTTAACTTGAGTTAATTTTTTTTTTACCTAAAGAAAGTTTCGTTTTAAAATATTTGTGCACGTGCAAGGCATTTTCTGATGCAATTTTCAATTGTTTTACTTGCAGTAAAACTTTGTTTATGAATTTTGATTTAATGCATTAAAAAAAATGATAGCCATCATTACACAAGAATAAAGCATTACTGTTATCTACAACGTTAAATGTAGAGTGCATGAACTCCCAGTACTACACATATGTTGGTATTTTTGGTTACAGAATAATCATTAAAAATGACTGTAAACAAAACAGCTAAGGAAATTCGGCAAGCTTACATTGACTTTTTCAAGTCAAAAGACCATGAATATGTACATTCTAGCTCAACAGTTCCTCATGATGATCCTACATTGCTATTCACCAATGCTGGCATGAACCAGGTATATCTAATTTTACAAGATTTTCTTATTTTGTATCCATACTTGTGATGCATTAAAAATTGATTTTATGTTTTTTACATTTAGTTCAAACCTATTTTCTTGGGAACAGTTGACCCAAACAGTGATATGGCCAAATGGGTAAGGGTAGTTAATTCACAGAAATGCATTCGAGCTGGAGGAAAACATAATGATCTGGATGATGTAGGCAAAGATGTTTATCATCATACGTTTTTTGAGATGATGGGAAACTGGTCTTTTTGAGATTATTTCAAGGTTAATTTTTATCAGCTGTTTGTTTACTAGCATGCATTAAACGTTTTTTTGTATAATTTGAATTTTTTCGCCACTTTAGAAACAAATATGTATATGGGCTTGGGAATTTTTGACTGATATCCCAAAATTGCCGTAGAATCAGCTTTATGTCACCTATTTTGGTAGGAATAAGAAAGCTAATTTAAAACCAGATGATGAGTGTAAAGATCTTTGGTTATCCCTTAGGTCAATAATACTATTTGTGTTTAATTAATTCTTGAATGTTTTGAAAATGAAACTATACAAATTAATCTTCTTATAGTATACCTGATAGTAACGTGCTACCGAGTTACGTGAAGGATAACTTTTGGAAGATGGGTGAAACTGGTCCATGTGGTCCTTGCAGCGAATTGCATTTTGACAGAATTGGAGGTAGGGATGCTGCTCACTTGGTCAACATGGATGATCCAGATGTCTTGGAAATTTGGAACTTGGTTTTTATACAATTTAATAGGTAAGAATTTAGCTATTTTTTTTTTAAGTATACAGTTATTTTGACAGAATTACATAGATTTATCGTGTTTCAGAGAAAGAAGCGGAGAACTGCACCCACTTCCTAAAAAGCATATCGACTGTGGTTTAGGTTTAGAACGTCTCGTGTCTGTGATACAAAACAAACGCTCAAACTATGACACCGATTTATTTTTGCCACTTTTCGAGGCAATTCATAAAGGCACCAATGCTCCCGTCTATCAGGGTAGGGTGGGAAGTGACGACAAAGATGGTATCGACATGGCATATCGAGTACTTGCCGATCACGCGAGAACTATTACTATTGCTCTAGCTGATGGTGGAGTTCCTGATAATACTGGTAGAGGGTAGGCTTTGTTGAGAATCAAAACTTGAATAATACCATCAAATTGAATGTTCTAAAATATTTTTTTGTATTATAAACAGATACGTTGTAAGAAGAATTTTGAGACGTGCTGTGAGATACGCGACCGAAAAACTGAACGCTAAGCCTGGATTTTTTGCCACTCTCGTTAATGTAGTCGTAGAACTTCTTGGCGATATTTTCCCGGAAGTCAAAAGGGATCCGCAGTCTATTATTGACGTGATAAATGAAGAAGAAACTCAATTTTTGAAAACATTAACCAGAGGTCGCAATTTACTAAATAGAACCATCGCAAAACTGGAATCGACACAAATTGTACCAGGTGACGTTGCGTGGCGCTTGTATGACACTTACGGATTCCCCGTTGACTTGACTCAACTTATGGCTGAAGAAAAAGGACTCACGATAGATGTAGTTGGCTACGAAGAAGCTAAGAAGCAAGCTATTGTGAGCATTCGATTATCTTCTACCAAATACTTCAAAATTTACTTTAACAATCAAACAATTTGTACATTTTTCAGATCGCTTCACAAGGCAAGGCTGGTGGCGTGAATGATCAGATAAATTTAGATGTGCATGCTATCACGGAATTGCAGAATAGAGGCATTAAAACTACTGATGATTCTTACAAATACAATTATAAAAGCGAGTCATCCGAAAAGTACGCAGAGTACAGTTTTTCTCCGTGCATTGGTACCGTCGTTGCTTTACGCAAGGACAAGAAGTTCGTCGACGAAGTCAAGTCTGGCGATGAAGTTGGTGTACTACTGGATCAAACTAACTTCTATGCTGAACAGGGAGGTCAGATCTACGATGAAGGGTTTTTAGTAAAAATCGATGACGAGGTAATTTGACTTGAACCGCTGAATTTTTGCAATCTTTCATATTTTTAAGCCAGTTACAAAATTTTAGAGCACCGAAGTCTGCGTTAAAAATGTACAAGTCAGAGGTGGATATGTTTTACACATTGGTACTGTTGGCGAAGGTACGTTGAGGAAAGGCGACAAATTGTACTTAAACGTTGATAACTCGAGGAGAAGACTAGTCATGAGTAATCACACTGCTACTCATGCTCTAAACCACGCTCTGAGATGCGTTTTGGGCACTGAAGCAGATCAAAAGGGATCATTAGTCGCTCCAGATCGGCTAAGGTTTGATTTTACTAACAAAGGTATGCAGGCGATTTTTATTTGAAAAATACTTATGGAATAGCCAAAATATTGTATTTCATCTAATTTTTTCCAAAGGTGCTATGACCACAGAACAAGTAAAAAAGACTGAGCAGTACACAAATGCGATCGTAATCGCTGATAAGGTGGTGTACGCAAAAGAAAGTCCTTTAGCTGTTGCGCGTAACATTCAAGGGTTGCGCGCGATGTTTGGTGAAACGTATCCGGACCCAGTTCGCGTAGTCAGCATAGGTGTGCCCGTAGAAGACTTGGAAAAAGACCCGCTCAGTGAAGCTGGTACGAAGACGAGCGTTGAATTCTGCGGTGGAACTCATTTACATCGCACTGGCCATATTGGAGATTTTGTTATTGCCAGCGAAGAAGCTATAGCCAAGGGTATAAGGCGCATCGTGGCCCTTACCGGTCCTGAGGCTTCCAAGGCTTTGAAAAAGTCTGAGCTCTTGCAAAATCACTTGAATAATTTGAAATCTGATGTCGACAACGTGAAAGATTCCACAGCCTCCAAGGCCATTGTGAAGAAGATCGTTGAACTGACTGATGATGTATCACATGCTGTGATTCCCTATTGGAAAAAAGTAAGCTACACTATAAGCATCAATCTTTTACTTTCTTACGAATAAAATTTTTAAACAAACGTTAATCGCATGTGTAACAGGAAGATATGCGAAATGAGTTGAAAGCTTTGAAGAAAGCTTTGGATGATAAAGAGCGAGCTGCAAAGGCCGCGGTAGCGAATAACGTTGTTGAATTTGCCAAGGATCTAATCGAAGCTCAAAAGGGAATAGCAGTTTTAGTTGAAAAACTGAATGCTTACAACAACACAAAAGCTTTGGATATGGCTTTAAAAAAAGTGAAGGCAATATCACCCGAAACCAGTGCTCTGTTTATAACAGTTGATGAAGATGACAATAAAATATTTGCCCTCAGTGCTGTACCCAAGGTATTATTTTGCTTTAAGAAATGAAAAAAGAAATATAAAAATTTATGTTATTTTCTTTAAAATATTCATCATTCAATTTTTATTTTTCAGTCTGCAATAACAAAAGGATTGAAAGCTAATGAATGGATTCAAGCGATAGCTGGATTAATGCAAGGGAGGGGTGGTGGAAAACCGGAATCTGCTCAAGCTTCTGGTTCTAATATCTCGTGCCTGAACGAAGCCTTGGAAACTGCTAAGTCATACGCACTTGAAAAATTAGAAGGTACATCATAGATAACTGCATGTGTGTGGTTAGATTATAGAGTACTTGTACTTTCATTTGATATGCACCCGTCTTTGCATAGAAAAATTAATGTTTATATTTCATGAACTATATACCATAATGTACTTAATTGATTTGTTACAAATAACTACAAATATTGTCTGCATGTAAATTTTTGTTGCTGGCATGAAATGTTTTTTTTACGCAATCGTATTTTTCTCATATTATTATCTTTAAATTTTTTTACAATAAAAAAATGAGAAAAACTTACCGTTTTTGCTGTCATATTATTTTTGTATTTTGCTTCAATGCCAAAAAAGAAATTTAATTTTTACAGGAGTAAAAAGTAGTAAAGATTCAATCTGTACCAAATCTTCAAAAGAATTAGTATTTCACTGCAATGAAGGAAGTGTGAAAAGTCACTTGGTACAAATCGTATGCCGATATGCTGGAAAGTGCCTCAAATTAAATAATCATACAAAAGATAGTGAAATGAAAGGCTCCGTATATTTCAACGATGGAAAAGTAGAGTTAATTGATGGAAACGCCATTGCTTTTTATCTTGCGAATGCTCAATTTAAAGGCAATAACGTATTAGAGAAAAGTCAAGTTTTACAATGGATGAGTTTCTCAGATAATCACATTTTACCTTCAGTTTACGGATGGGTTTTACCATCTCTAAAAAATTCTTCGATCAAGACTTCTAAGGATTCTATAAAGAATTCCAAGGATACCTTGTTGCAAATAATGGAATCCTTGAATGAAGTATTGTCCGGTAATACTTACTTGGTAAGCGGAAAAATGACTTTGGCTGACGTGTCGGTATTTGTCTCTTTATCACCAGCCTATCAACACGTTTTTAATTCAGAAGTACGAAAGAATTATCGAAATGTTAACAAATGGTTTGAAACTGTATTACAACAGTCGAATGTTAAATGTCTCATGAGCAACTTCAAATATTGCGAGAAACAATAATTTTCACAATCGTTTTGTAAATTTTAGAGTTTTTTTTATTAAATAAAAATGTTTACACTACCAACTACGTTTCGCCTAATTCAACGTTTTTTTGATTTTCTGTTAAATATTTGTCATATAATATCCTAATTTCCCTCAACAAAGTAGAGACATTGGTACCTATTTTGGCAGAAATCGCTACGATCGGTTCATCAATTCTTTCTTGGAGTAATTGTAAATTTTCCTACGGCAAAAATTTTTTACTTGTTTTACAAAATTATTTTCAGCTAATTTAGAAACTGTTTCAATTGGTTTGTAAGCTTACCTTGGCTTGTGGTAAGTCAATTTTATTTGCAATGACTATTTTTGGCCGATCATTTAAATTATCATTAAATTGGCTGATTTCATATTTTAAAATTTCCAATTGAGTCCATGGTTCATCATGAGTGATGTCAATAATAAATAGTAATGCAGCACAACGTTCTGCATGCTTTAAAAACGTTATTCCGAGGCCTTTATTTTTATGTGAGTCTGGTATTAATCCAGGTAAGTCAGCAACTGAGCAGTAAAAGAGTTTAAGTAACTTGAAGTTATTTTTGTAATTTATTTAAGTATAGAAAAATGTAGCCTACCAGCTATTTGTTCATAATCATCATACTGAATCATTCCAATGTGTGGCTTCAGAGTTGTGAACGGATAGGGAGCAATCTTTGGTCTAGCTCTTGTAATAGCTGTAAGTAGTGTACTTTTACCTGCATTAGGAAGCCCAATCTAAAAACAAAAAAAGTTCGAGTCAAAATAAAACCACTATCATTAATTAATTAAATGACGTACCAATCCAACATGAGCCATACTTCTGATCTCTAGAACGTACTGATAACTTTCTCCTTCTGCGCCATACTCAGCAACTTTAGGAGTATTATTTACGTCAGATTTAAAAAAAACATTGCCATGACCACCTGCACCACCTCTGGCTGCTATAAATTTGGTGCCTTCTTCTTCCAAGTCAGCCAAAATATTTCCTTCTACATCTCTCACAATAGTTCCCATTGGAACTTTTACTATTTTGTGACTTGCGCTTTTTCCAAAACAGTCTTTGTTACCACCATTTTCTCCATCATCAGCTTTAAGAATACTTTGTACAGATGATAAATCTTTAATGTCAGGTGTCACCTATTAACAAAATTGAGGGTTCATTACATTATACTGATTGATTTGATTTGATGATACATAGGTTCATGATTAAAATTGTTTACCAACTTCAAATATCACGTGGCCTCCGTTACCACCATCCCCGCCATCTGGACCAGCTTTATCATTACACCACACTTGAAGAAAAGATACGTTTCCATCTCCTCCTTTACCTCCTTCTACTCTTACCTATATAATGAGGTAGACGATTTAATATGCTATGCAACGCTTGTCACAGTTTTGTGTATATTTGTCAATTTTACCTGCTTAATATCTACAAAATATTGCAGTGTGCCTCTTTTAGATTTTGGTTTTGTGTTTCTTAAGGCTTTTGGTACTTGGTCTTCTGCCAAATTGTGAGTGCTGTGAAATGACTTGTACATGTAACTACTGATAATACGATGTTTTTTAGTTGGAAACGTATTTTTTCCAATACTGTTGTAGTTTTTAAAAGTTCTATAAACTGTACATATTACTTTGAATCTGTTGGTCTGCATCTGCAATTACATATGTTTGTTTACAAATATTCACATAATACTTAAATAATTGTTTACATCTTTTTCTTTAAAAAAATGGATATAAATTAATCTTCTGTGTTACTAGTCCTACTATAGGTAAACTTCTTTCAATGACATTCTTCAGTTTCAAAATTCTGCCATAACTTTGGATACAAACATGCCAAGAAAATTAAACAACTACCAATGTTTCTCATACAGATTATTTTACTACAAATGTCAATAAGCTTCTTAAGGCAAGTGATAAGATTTTTCAATTAGATTTTTGATTAGTATAATGTTTGTATACTAATACGTGTTGATCTAAATAGGTTAAAAACAAAATTGTCGACTTTATGCCACTGTTTTTGAAATGAGAAGGAAAAATGCGTTTTTTTTCTCAAATTAACATAATTACAAGCTTCTTTATGTTGTGAAACAAAACTAATCAACAATTACCTGCATGGTCGGAAACAAAGTTATACGTTATTATGCACATCAGACAAAAAAGGGTAGATAAACAAAAAGCTTCTGCTATAACATTCAAATTCATGGCTCAGCTGAAGCGCCAATTGTCAACGTAAATTTTCATGAGGTGGTGAATTTCAGAAGCTGCGGAAGCAGGGTCCCTGACATCGACGCCACCACACAGTAAAAATGCCAAGCTCTAAATTCGATCTTTGGGAGTCTTGGGTTGAGACTCAATAATTTGAGAGTTTCGCGCGAGCACGTGGGCGAGGATCCGAGTAATAAGAGTGCGTACATACAAGTATGTTTAATATCACTTTAATGCTACAACGTTGAGCTAATTGTATTACATTGAGCACTTTGCCATGGTCCCTTTTCTTCTCGACTCCTTTTCCGGCTTTTTCCCTCGCCTCAGCTGTGGTGGTAAGAGAGCGCCTAAGGACTAAGGACGGTCGCGGTACCACGGTGATCAAGCGCGGCATATCGCTTTCCGTAACGCCACCGCGTATACGAGAGAGAAAAAGCTTGACTGAATAGTCAAAGTCCTCCCTCGGCACCAGCTGACCAGCGCTTGCTTGCGACGAATGGCATGTCGTCGGCGGGCTGCTACAGATATCGACCGATTTTTAAATTAAAGCTCTTCGCGGTAAAAAAGCTGTCGCGCGTTTGAACACGGAGAAAAATGAATTCCACCTTTCTGCCGATATTCTATCACGACACGTTCTTATTTTTATGTACTATATATATATTGATAAATTGAGCCAAGCTATTACTCGCTCGACAGTTTATTTTACTCTCTGTCAGGTTCAATGAAACTTGAAATATATTTAAAAAAAAAAAATAGTTACAATTTTTATAAAAGTTTCACAATGCTCTCGACATTTATCGTTGTGGTAACCGTCAAAACACAACGGAAGAACGCGTTGGCGGAGTATACATAACATAAAAATATACGTACTTGCTTATTTATAATTGTTGCGTTGAAATAATGTAAGAAACTTGACTTTGGCGAGTACTTACCGGTCAAGGGAGAAGGGGACGAAGGAGGTCGTTGTGTATCGACTTTATGTACCTTGTTCGGGACTCGGAAACGATGGAACTTGACTTTTGAATAATTTAGTCACGCGGTAATTGCTGAAATTAATTTTATAGTGTACAAAGAAGAAATACGGGGGGGGGGGGGGGAAGGAGAAGGAAGAAACGTAATCAGCCCAAATATCGATTCATCCCTGATTTGTCGATAAGCTCATATATTACGAGTTATTTTTTTACAATGTCATGACTTCCAGACCAGCGAGGATCGGATGGAACCAACGGAAAATAGTATCGATTAGCCGTAGTACTTGTCCAATGTAAACACGATAACTAACAAAAGTAAAACTCGATTTTCTTACCTTGTGTTTTATCTGCCGACAAATACGATAAATATCCACGGCGAGTAATAATAATAATAATAATAATAATAATAATAATAATCGGTAACGCTGAGACATAGAATCAATGATTTAGGGGCCTTTTGTGTTTTGACTTACAAAACGTGTGGTCACTATGTTATATAATTATTATACTGGTAAAATCCAGCACTCGTTGTTATATCGGTCGATTGTATATTGTATGTTGTATCGTATAGGTATACACAATATAAAGAAGACCAAGCGCATATTGCATAATATTGAAATCAGATCATATAGTTTTCGATCTAATCGAGTCACTCCATAATATTTATTATAGTATCATAATACACACGTCAATAAAAAATGAATAAAATAAGAAATAAATAAAAAAAAAAAATATCAATTACAAACAAAGTACAGTTTGTAAAA
Source organism: Copidosoma floridanum (assembly GCF_000648655.2). The sequence goes on along the minus strand of NW_019379467.1, from coordinate 502,464 downwards.
ATAGCATCTAATCAAATCGAGCTGTAATGTCAAGTTGTATATATGTATGCACGTATGTGCAGTGCATGGATGTAGTAGTAGTAATTTAGAGCAATTAAACCCTTTCACGAAAATACTGGTTCACACTGGTGTCTATACTAGCTTTTTACACCTGAAAAACCTATCGATGATAAGGTGTATATGGCGCACAGGTACGAACAGCCTGTAATTAGAAAAAACAAAAAAAAAAACCATGGGCTACTGTAGCTGGGTATAGCTTTATACATTGTCTCTAAAAAATAAATGGTGTTTTTATGCACATAGTGATTGAAATGTGCGCGACAAAATCAAACGGTACAATGTTATTAAAAGTTCTTTTATATAAGTAGTGTTGAGTATAGCTATTTATATTTCGTTTTTTTTTTCCACCACACAATTTCTATATATGTATGCATATGTTGTACTGTCCTATATACCCTCTTATCTTGGATCTCGTATTCTCTATTAACGATCGTGTTTTCACGCATTTATGCCAATTTGTGTCCAAAAAGGCGTGTGTCATCGCGTTGAATATATATAAGTATATAAGTATATAGGAGTGTACAGTCACCAGTTGCATGTACTCGCTCAATTATATTGCTAAAAGCCACATGATGGCTCTGTCGGTAGCGTGTCTGCCTACAGATCTTGATGGCCGGGGTTCAAATCCCACTCTGGACAAAAATTTCATCATTGAATGAGGTTTTTTTCTGGATGGGAGTTGTACTTCAATAAACCTACCGATCCATCTACCGTTTCCTCCTACTGTTATTAAACCCAACGTATGGCTAAATACACTTTATGGTGTCAAAATAGCCATGTCTGAGCCCTTAAGGGGCGATGATGAATATAAAAAAAAAAAAAAAAAAATATATATGTATGTAAGGACGAGCAATAATTAGAGAG
>NW_019379467.1:435568-494112 GCF_000648655.2 Copidosoma floridanum | reverse complement strand
TTTTTTTTTTTTTTTTTTTTTTTTTTTTTTTTTTTTTTTTTTTTTTTTTTTTTTCGTGCTTGCAGGAATCGATTTAACTTGCAATAACGCATACCAATCATGTCGCGGCTGGCGGGTAAAGTAAGAGGAGAAAGACGAAAATACGTACATTACAAGCTATAGTGGGACACACGATAGTCCCGAAAGCGCGACGCGCAGAGAGAGGGACCTGTAGAGCTTTTTTTTTTTTCACCCTACTTCTCGCCGTCAACGAATTTTCCGTATTCTTTTTCTCCATGTCATATTTATTTTCGTCTCCTCTGTCGCGCGCCGCGCTCTATGATCTCTCTTTATCTCCCTCCTCGAGGCGTCATCTGATCCGATGCACGTGTGTTTATTGGAACTATGTACCGATACAAGTGTGCCGATGATGCGCAAGGATTTTGATTACTCCCTTTTTTTTTTTTTTTTTTTTTTTTTTTTTTTTTTTTTCCCACCATCTCGTATTGCACTTTGTATTTGAGTGCTTTGTTGAATAATATATGTTGCTCGGTTCGCCCCCATGCTTTGAAAATCATCGATTTTCGTTCGTAAGATTATTGGAAAACAAAAATAAATAGATACATTGGGGGAGGGGTGATGAAGAATAGTCGAAACTCCTGGCAAGTCTCGCAAAGGCGCGAGTGCTCCCCTTTTTCGCGTGATAATATTATAGGTGTGTATAAAACAAGCATATATAGGTATGGGTGTCATGTTATTATATCTCATCTTGTCTTCTTCTTCGTGGGCCTAGACTCATCTCAACAGGTCACTCTCGGCTCTATCTCCCCGCGAATCGTCCGCTGCACGGCAAAAAAATTACGTGACGATCGGCGATACTTATCTCTCTCCCTCGTGCATGTACGCGGTCGCGCGCGCGTGTGATCGGTCGTATGAGCGTTTGATAATGAGAGTCAACAAAATAGCGCATTTTTGTTGCAAGCACTGCCTGGTGGTTGAGGAATTTCTAGTCGCACAGGCGCATGTGTGGGTATATAAATGCGCACAAGTGTTCTTTCAGCCTGTGTATGTAGCAGAGAGAGAGAGGTAGAGTTGCAATCGAGCCAAAGCGCCTTTTCGCCGCATTCTCTTCTAATATGTATACACGCACCGCTGCGGCATACATCACTTGGTTAATTTTTCACCCGCTTCCATAGCAGATCAGAAGAAAAAAAGAAAAAACAAAAATCGTGTATCGGGTTGTAGCGCGATTTTTTTTTTGTGAAATTAAAACTTGGATTGCGGATCGAAGAGAAAACGATACGAAGCGAGAACAGGTGTCGCACTTTTTTTTTTTTATTCTCTACCTCCGTTTTTGGCTCCTCGGTCCATTGGCCTTTCAGACCACAAAGTGAAAAGGAAAATCCAGCACGTTTTAGTGAAAAATCGGACCCAACCGAATTACGTGCCGCAGATACGCTGTTGGCCTCTGAAAATGTATGAACTTGCAACGTGTGACAAGAATTGCCGAGTAATGGATGGCCGATGGGCTGGTGTCCTAGTTTCCAAAAAATTTTGGGAATCGTGTTTTGATGGTTGCTCGGGTTAAACGGTGATCTTAAGTAACATCTCACATCTTGGTGGTTGTGTAACGTGTGGTGAATATGGTGTCGGTGACCTAAAAAAAGGAACCCCGAAACCCTCGGTTTCAAGCTCGTTTCGACTAAATCTTACGTTACCACGAAAACATCCGCGTACATCTTCGAAAATTCAGCCGAAACCAGATTCACTGGCTCACCGTTTCGAAACACCATCCGTCAAGTACAATACACGCAGTGCTCCATTCGTTGGGTGCAGAGACGAGGAGCGCCTTTTTTTATTTTTTTATTTTTCGCTTCATCTTCCATTCGTCTTCGTTTCGTCAATGGAGAGCGCCGTTGCGGTGACGTCGACCGTGCGTATATACGTCCGCCTCTCTCGTCCTCTCTTCCCCCATTTGTGTTCACTAGGTCGGGGTGTCGGTCTGGAATTTCAAGCACACCGCCGCACAGCAAGTGACGCTTTTATGGCGACTTTAAACCGTAACGCGAAACCTCAGAAGAACCGACTCTTTGTTTCACGTTACACCAAATCATAACTTTACCAATGACAATTACAATTTGAACCAACATACGCGTAAGATGCGACTCCCATGAATTTTGCGGTTTTAGCTGAACTCGTTAAATTATAAACTTTCCTTTTTTCATTCATTGGAAAATTGTACCTATACGAGAGCAATTACAATAATTTCAATGATACGAACAGGCTGTTGTCGTTAGTTGTTATTGCCTCGGGAATAATGGTATTTTAATTACACGTTTCAACTTTTTATTTTTTATTTTTATTTTTATTTTTTTCCCAACCAATACGCGCGCAGTGCACGCGATAACTCGTTAATTATCTTCATTCGTGCCCGCGTGCGCGTAAAATAGTGCTCTAAAATAATAATTTTCAACAAGAGACACGCGCATCGACGTGTTAAAACCATTGATAATTGCGCGACGTGCGTGTACACGTTACATGTTTATCATACAGTAAATGTGCGGACTTGAGAAATTTATACGGGTAAATTATATAGAGGTGATGTACCGTGCGCGCGTGTATATATTTACACTTGGTTAACGTAGAACTGGACTGAGGTCTAGTTTCAACTCGACTTCACTGTATTTGTACAATTTAGAAGGTGAACGAACTGCCGCGAAACTGGTTCAAACCGACCGATTGTCGATTCAAAAAGGGCCGAGAAGTGCGCCGCGCGTCCATTCATATATATATACTTTGCGCTTTAGTTTACTTCACTTTGTCAAAGAGACCGAAGTGCGAGCAAAAATCCATCGACGACGACGTTCATTATTATTTCCTCAATGATCGTTCTGTTGATTGTTACAGATACGTAAGTACCACCGCCAGTGCCATCGGCATCATGGACGCAGGATCTTCGTTGTCCAAAGCGACGCCGTCGAGTACAAAACACCACTGACTCCATTGGAACCTAGACGTAAAAATTCCAAATTACTTTTGTCAAACACAATGAAGAGCTCCGACTCGATGCATCCTCGTTGCCGCACGTCCTCGCGATACCGGGAGGATCTGTAGGTGTTATGACTACCGCGACGATCGTGCCATTTTACACGGATGATGCCGGAGGAGCGCAACTTCGGAAATGAAAGCCAAGTTGTTTAGTATTACCCAAAGAAAACGCGCTGGACGCACTACTTGTCGATATATTTTATAATACATATACGTACGTATATGGGTCAAATTGATCGTTTTACATATACATATAGCGGATGTAACATGGTAAATAAAAGGTCCCCGGCTGGACTTTTGCGCGTGAACTTCGATTATCTACGAAAAAGTCGTTGATTCGTGCGGCCGTATATCCTATTATTTATCAATCACCTCGCGAGCCTGATACTTTACGATGGAGGCGTCGGCCATGCCGCATTTGGGCCAGGCGGCTTCGGTCGCTTGCACGATGGCCTCGAATCTGCTGGCCCCCGTGAAAACCGAGCGCCAGATCTACGAGAACTCGATGCTCGAGGACGACCCCAACTCCAACTCGGTGGTGCCGAGCAGCTCGACGGAGGACAGGACGGTGCCCAGGTGGGGCCCGAATCACAAGGGTGCCCAGGAACTAGCGAGCCTCTACAGCGGAAGTGAGCCAAAGCACTCGACTCTCGCTTTGCCTTTTTCTCTTCCTATAGGTGTTTCTCTCAACCCTCTCTTTTCACAGGCAAAAGGATCCAAGAAGTGATTTGCGTGATCGTGTCCGTGGTCCTCATGTCGCTCGTCTTTCTCTTCATCCTCGTGCGGATACGACTGGAAAACCTGAGCCTCATAATGATATGCACGTTCTTGAGCATGCTGTCGACCGATTTCATCTCGGGTCTGGCCCACTGGGCGGCCGACACGTGGGGATCGATCGAGCTACCGATCATAGGAAAGGTACGTAATCGGCACTTGTGTGCTATTAAGCTATTAAATTTTCCAAGGTTTTCTCTCGATACCACCCCTTGACTTTCAGAATTTCCTCCGACCATTCAGGGAACACCACATAGATCCCACGAGCATCACCAGGCACGATTTCATCGAGACGAACGGCGATACGTTCGCGGTCACCATACCAGTGCTCTGCAAGATCCTGTACGACCTGGTCGTCCTGCCGGAGCCGGAAATCCAGAGACGATTTTTTTGGATCTGCTTTTGGTACCAGCTCACGATATTCATAGCAATGACGAATCAGGTAGGCCCAATCGATCGCACGTGGCGCCAAATCGCGAGCTGAAACAATAAACAATGAAAATCGTTGTAGATTCACAAGTGGTCGCACACTTACTTTGGGCTGCCGACGTTCGTCGTTTGGCTGCAGGAGCACCGGATAATCCTGCCGAGGCGGCACCACCGCGTGCACCACGTCGCCCCACACGAGACGTACTTTTGCATAACGACGGGCTGGTTGAACTGGCCCCTGGAAAAGCTGCGCTTCTGGCACGTCCTCGAGTGCGGCATCGAGAGGCTGACCGGTTGCAAGCCCCGGGCCGACGACATGAAGTGGGCCCAAAAACGCTCTTGAAACGGTGTTCCTTCGCATATCCTTATCACGCCCAAATGTGCTCGCGGCTACTGTTACAATAGTATTAGAAAGACGACATTCTTCGCACAAGTGTTATTCCGTTCTACTTATACATATACGTAAGTATATATGCTCGTCGATCAGCTCAGAGTTTATTTTCATCACTTGCCGACCGATACACGTATTCCGCCTGATTCCGCGCGCATAGTGTGTTAAAATGTTGTACATATAAATATATACGTACGAATATAAACATACATACATATATTTTGCTCGAAGTGCGCGTGTGTGTGTGTACATATAGCGTAATGAGCAGGAGAAATTTTTGTCAAAAGCGTTGATGTAAGCCTTAACGGAGACAGTGTGGGTATATTTTGTTACAGTGCACGTGGTCGTCGATGCGCCGTGAAATATTTATTACGAGTGGGAAAAAAAAAAAGATAAATAAATAACAATGTGTCTTTGTACTTTGGCCTTGAAATTCAGTCCGAAAGGCAAATTAGTTGAATGACAAAAGAAAAATAGTGTCCAAGGTCGGTTAAAAGTTCATATGTCATGAATACGAGTACACGACAGAGTGAAGTATGTTCGCAAATTTTCAGCCCTTGTATATATATATATGTATTTTACATCCAAGACTCAATTGAAAATTAAGTATCTCAGATTCGTATATGTGAGTGTGGGTTTATTATTAATTGAAAACCATGTTACTTAAAACATTTGTCTTTTATAACATACACGGGATCGTTCTGCTCTTTTATTCACGGTTATCTCACGAAACACTTTGTATTTTAAATGACTCGTTTTTACACGCGCACCCTGTAAAAGCTCTAACGAGACTTTGAAACGAATTGCTAAGTGCCCGATAATTTACCCATAAATATATAAGCAACGCAACGTAACACGAATTTGCACTAAATGCAAATGAGTATATAAGATGCGTGTGTACATCATATATTTTCAATAATATCTACGTATGACAAATAAACAATAAACCGTTGAATGTAATGATTCGAAAGGAGGGGGGGGTACGCTGCCTATATATACGTAAAATATGTATATTTTATTATCGCTTGCACAGCACCAATGTCATCCCTGAACCTTTTCACACGCGCGCGTACCGTATGTCGAATAAAATTTTCAATAGTGTAAAGTATACTTTTGAAGAACAATATGCCCGTAAAACTTTAAGAACAATCGATTAGGAGCAGTTTCGTTGTTTTAAAGGTTTGTACGTGTAATACGAACGGTCAGAGTACATTTTTACAATGTTTGACACAACGCACAATTCATTTCGATAGTTTTTATGAAATTATTTTTATACAACAATGACTTTTACTACACAATTTCGGGCGTTATAATGACTTTTGTAACGTCTTATGTGCCTTATATATATATATTTATACACTCTGTCAACGTAACTTACTATTATCTTTGACCTTTTTATTCATTATTGACTTGCATTGTGATGCGAAATAGATTTTGCAATGATAATGCAACTAAACATTTTTTTTTTCTCGCGATAAAGAATTAAATTTTCCTACGATTAGCAACTAAAACGAAACTAAAAAGCATACACAATATGCTGAGTGTCGGGAAAAAATTTGCGGTTCTGGTTCAGGGACCACGAAGATACTTATTTTCCAAGTGTGTCATTTTTTTTAAAAGCTTTTATACTTAGACGCGTCATAGTTCCTTTTTATTCAAGAAAATTACAATCGTTTTAAAAGTCAAGTCAAGTAACATTTCGTTGAAAAATCTACGACATATATATTTGATTATTATATTGTTATTGCAGAAGTTTATGTTGTTACGAATTTGTAAAAAGGCATTGTATAATTCTTGTACAAAGTATTTTTTTTACATAAATATGTATATTATGTACAATCTATGTTCAGGATGTTATATTATTCACTATTGTTTAAAGTCTCGATTTTTACCATTAATAATTATTTCACACCAAAAAGATTATCTCGTTATTTAAATGATGTAAGAGTTTCAAAATCAAGACTTTTGTGTACCAAACTCTTTCAATAAAAAGTATATTTTTTGCATTTGCATAATGGTATCAAATACAAACTGTTTTTTAATTTATAAGTATTGATTAATGTTAATTTTTTATTGCAATGAAATTTTAATAATATTTAAATCAACTGTGTAAAGCAATGATGCATGCCATGTGAACATTATATATAAGCAAGTAAGGCGAGGCGCGCGCGCGCTCCCTCTCTACGCTCTCTATGCAAGTTTAGGTCGTTGCGTGATGTACGAGTGTTTGGCTCGAGGAGTCAGTCTGGCCTCTCCCTCGGAGAAGCTCGCTCGTGCTCGTGTATATATATATGTGCCTGTACGCGTCGATCGGCACGCGTGCCCCAAATGACGCATACAGGTATATGAACACGTTTTCAGAGGCGCCCAGTTTTACGTGTGTATATATAATTATATTGCGGGTAAGGCGCGTCGGATTTAGAATTTCTAGACCAAGTATATAGAGATGACCCCTCCCCCCCACCTCCCCGGCTTTTGTGTATCCATCTCTGTAACTTTCGGTTTGCAAGTGCACGTACTTTACGTATAGTGTTTAACACTTTGCGCGATACGCGTTACAACATCTTACAAGTTTGGAGCGAGTGTGTTTTTGGACCCGCGGGAGTGCGCGGAACTCAGTTTTTCCGTATAAGTACCATTGGTGATTCTTTTCGTTTTTTTTTTTTTTTTTTTTTTTTTTTTTTTTTTTTTTTTTTTTTTTTTTTTTTTATTANAGACACTCGATTGATAGGGGCACACTTATAACTCAATTTTTTAAATAAAAATAATGATTTTAAACTGCGCGGGTAATCAACTTCTTCGTGACTGTGGATAAAAAAAGTGCGCGTAAAAATAGCCACAGAACATAAAAAATGTTTATGCTTAATAGAAAAAAAAAACGAATTTTTATGTGTGTGTGCATGCATAAAGATGCATATCCGTATAATTACGTATGTTAGTAAAAGTAAACATGCACATTTATAATTTAAGTCTCGCTTGATTTTTGTATGAAAGTTAAAAAAAAATAAAATTTTCGATCACAATATATTTATTTAACTGTTTTATTTACACGTATTTTAAATAATTTCAATTAATAAACAAGTTTATTCACCAAGATGGTTTGAATTGAGTTTCAGTAGACACTAAATCCAATGATTTAATTAACATTGAAAATAACAAGAAAATCTTATTTGAAGCTAAAATAAAGAAAAATAATTAAAGCCAAAATATATCCCTGAAAAAATGTATAGAGTCTATGTATTGGAAAAAATTATACTAAATTCCAAAAATAAATGTAACAAAGTAAATTTATTCCATTTATCAAATAAACATTTTCATTACTATTCACAATAATCTTAAGAATTATTCAAATCTGAAAAATTTTTTCATCATTTTAATATTTTTTCCAATAAAAATAACGTATTTCTCCAAAATTCATCTTCATGTGTAATTATATACTTGTATAGTCTTTACTTAAAGCTATTTTTAATTTTACACACGTAAATAACCAATTATCTCTTCTTTTGCACTCTCTTATTACAATTACTTTGTAATAGATTCCTAACGTGAGGTTTATGTTTGTTCAGCATTGTAAATAGTTGATCGTTTGACTCTTTTAGTCCTTCACTCACTAAATTATGTCGTTGCATATTTCCCTTACACAGCTCGTTTATTTTATCCAATATAGCGTCGTCTTTGTCATTTCTACCTCGCAAATGTTCCGTATCTGTCATAGTTGCCTTAACTGTTTTGTAAGCCTGAAAAAAATTTTGCGTTTTTAATTTTTAAGCTCGTTTTTACTCTCAGAAATGGAAGAAAAGCATCACTAACCGATTTTTCAGCATCTGATAGATCTTCCAATTGAGTTTTCAGATGATGCAATTTCCATCCATTGATTTTCTGTAACACTTGTTTTTGTTGCGCTATTTCGGTTAAAGATAATTTTTTGTCGTCCCGTGGTTTCACATCACTAGGTCGTTTATAATGGTGTAATCTTCCACCGTATTGATTCTTCCATGAATTGCCTGATAAACATACATTTTCATCAATAAGTAAAATACTAATTAAAAAAAAAAAAAAAAACCAAAAAAACTTAAATCATACCTATCATACTGAGCGATGGTTTTGATTTGACCGGCGGAGTTTGTTGCGGCTTATTTTCCTGCTGACTTTGACTTGATTTTTTATCACTGTACTTGTCCCTCACATTCTCATCTATATTTTCCTTTTTGATCTTCTCTTCTGTGATAAACTGCATGTCTTCATCGGTACATCGAGCTTCAGTCAATTCGACACCAGTGAGCTGTTGCTTACGAGGCTTCTTGCGCGGAGACATCTCCACGGTCGTGTTCATCGGGATCCTCGATTGTTCGGGTTCCTCGTCAAGTCCTGGAGAGGAAGTGGCCGAGACAGTTGTTGAGCCTGAACTGTGATTACCGCCATCCCTGTCGATTTTAGGCGAACTAGGAGGGCTAGTTGTTGAGGACGCTGAGAGAGCGGCCAGCACCGGAACCAGATTCTTCGCAATATCTAGAATTATACGTTGAGTTGGTTAAAAGCTATTCGTTCAATATTTTTTCAAATATATGTTAATATTTTTTTACATACTTTTTCCTGGAGAGCTATCAACATCCCTTTTTCTTAATATGCTGGGCCTAGGAGAAGCGTTCGGTTTACCCAGTGGCTCATCAAATCCTTGGTCTACGAGTAACCGAACTGGTGGCATCGAAGTTGGTCGAAACTGCGAATAGTTGCCTGAAAAACATTTTTTATTGTGGTTTTGAAAAAGCTTCTAAGAGCAATACGAATGTTCCCGTAATGCTATTTACCAGATGCATCGATGGAATAGTAAGTTGTTGAATGCGGGGATGGATGGAGGTATTGCCCTTGCAGTTGGCTGGGCTGTGGTTGACTTGTGACGATCGATGCAGTGGAAACAGCAGTTGATAAAGCGTTTGCACTATTAATCGCAGCCCCGATTGCTCGCTGTAATGCCGCTCCCGACTGTTGCACCAGCTGTGGTTGTGGTTGTGGTTGTGGTGGTTGTTGTTGTTGCTGCTGCTGGGGCTGGAGCTGAGGCTGAGGCTGGGATTGAAGCTGCGGGGTCTGTTGCTGGGGTTGTTGGGGTTGGAGAGTTTGGGGCTGTATCATCGGAGGTATTTGTTTTAGCTGCACTGTCTGAATACCCGACGTCTGAGTCGTTACTTTCAGAGGCGTGACAGTACGACCAGGTGTCAATGATGCAGGCAAGGGGTGCAACGACATGCCTGTTATTCTAGCAATAGAAGTAGGACCGGTTTGAGCAACGCGGGTCACATTAGCCGCGACTGTTGCGTTTGTCGATGTCGTCGTGATCACTCGGCCCACTGAGCTGAAATTAGCTATAGGCGCTACAGCTTGCACGACTCGGGTCGTCCCAGCCTGAGGCTGTTGTTGCTGCTGTGGCGTTGACTGCGGCTGCTGAATTTGTATTTTTGAAGTAGCCAGCTATACACAAAATGGTAAAATAATGTTAACTGTCATGCGTAAAGGAGCAATAGCAGTGCTGTTCAACAATTAAATGACGTATGTACCACTCTGTTAAGGTAACGAGTTAAAGTCATACTGAAAAATCTTGAAAATAAGTAAAAACACGTCAGAAATAAACTTACAGCTTGCTGTGGGATAACGATGCGGCCAACACTTCCAGGGGATGCACCTGCGATAGTGTTTATAGTCAATTGACGCCCTATTGATGTTTGCACAGACGTGACTGCAACTACCCTGTTTGGTGCTCCTATGACTGGAGTTGTCACAGACACTCGATTGATAGGGGCACTTGCAAGAGGCCTACTCGTTGGATTGGGCTGAAAAGCATAATATCAAAGGTTTTAATTTATTGATGAGAACTGGCGTGGTAAAAAAATCGAGAGAAAAAATCCACACCCACCTGGATTTGGGGGACTGGCCTATTCATGGCTTGAGTGGCTTGTGGCATGTTCATGACAATCTGCGGGGTGGGCGGTCTGGTTGGAATGGGTAACCGTGAGATTGCATTCGGCGCCTGGATTATCGGTGCTATTAGCCGTGTTGAAGTCGACGCCAATACTGTCGTCTGCATCGGCCTGATCGCGCTCAATGAGTTTGGATTCACTAGTCGTGGTTGTGACTGTTGTTGTTGCTGTGATAGCGGTTGAGGCTGGGACGTTGGTGTCTGCTGAGACGACGATTGCTGCGACTGGGATTGAGTCTGTTGTTGCTGCAGCTGCTGCTGAGGTTGCTGGGTCTGGGGCTGCTGCTGCTGCTGTTGTTGCGATTGGCTTGTAAAGATCGTGGCGGTACCTGGACGACCCACTGGACGGCTCACTACGGGTACTGAGGGCCGCTGAGTTTGTGTGTACACAACTGAAGAAGCTTTTGTCTGCCATTGCGTCGTTGCTGTTGTTGCGGGATTAACACTGAACAAAAAGGGAAAGTAAGACTTCGTGACTTACAGTAAGTGATCGTTTGAATGCAAAGTGGTTGAAATGATACTGTTTGACTGTTGTCTTCGAACGCTTTGGATAAGCTGGTGCGCCAAAGATTTTTGCGAGCTCTAAGTCATTTATAATATCTCCTGTTGATTCATTGATTATGAAACAAGCGTTACTGAATGATCAAGTAATTGCAAATGTATGATGATTAAATCTAGAGTTTCTGTTAAAAATTTGAATATATTTTAAGCAACATTAAAATAATTTTTAATTACCATTAAGCTGATAAAGACGATTGCATGAATGCATTGGGATTTTTATTAGAAAATGTCGATGAAAATGTGATTGTGAGTATTAAAAAAGTTAATTACCGAAAAATTAATGCTCTTTTTTTAAGCGGTATTTTAGAATGTTCATTGGAAAGTGTCCTAGCAACATCTGAAGTTCCATGCTCCTGTGAATCTGAACTACATAGCACGCGCACACACATCCATACATATTACATGAATCATTATGACATACAACTGTTGCTGGATCAAACAAAAGACAGTAAATAAAATGAAATACGTAAAAAAATTAATAAAAAATGAATTACAATAAAGAAAGTAAATAATGATAAGTAAGCAGTAAAAGAACATTTAAAATGATAAAAATAAAAAAAAAAGTAAAATAAAGAAGGTTTAATTACCGAGACTTGTAAATGGTCACTGTTTTAGCAAAGTCTGCAGCACTATTATGTGGAGAGGCATCCGAGGCTCTTGAGATAGGAATATTAGCGACTCCCACAGGAGCACGAGGCTTACCACAAGTTGATGAGTTACTAAATACATATGAACAAGCACACACAGGCACATAGGCACACATGAATGAATGAGATATACGTAAACATAAATTTTATACATCAAATAAAATGTTTGGATTACAAAGTACTGTGCGATAGTAACTTTTTTCTTGGTCAAGGAGCTAGGGCCCAGAGTTTCCAAGTAGAAATAATTTTCTGCTGTCGAGTGATATACAATCTATAATCCAAACAAAAATAATAAACAAATCTGAAAAAATTAATACATCTACATTTGTAAAAGTATTGGGGTTTGAATTCAGCTGAAGCGCCAATTAATTGCCAATGTGAATTCACGTTAGGTAGCAACTTTTGAAAGGTGCTGGACGCCTGGACTAGGCTCTCCAACATCAGCGCCCTCCATCTTCTTATCCATACACTCTGGGAAACATTTGAAGCTTCCACAGTGGGCTATAAAATTTAAATTCCAATAGATTTAGGAGCGGCTAACCAATTGACAAAAAATTTTTCATTTATATTTCTACTCGTTTTCTTCAACTCCAAAATTGCCACAGTATTATTTAATTGTTTAAACACCAGACAGGGATGGTAAAAAAGTGTTTTCTAATTTTTCACTCTGAGCATCAGCTTCTAGACTTCACTTAACTTTGTTATATTAATAAAAAAAAAAATAAATGAAAAAAAAAAAAAAATACACAAAAAATACGATACTCTTATCACATGTATAATGAAATTCAAACAGCCACCACAACTTATTTTCATTTTTTTCATTTATATAAATAAATATAAAAATTTAATTACCCAGGTCTGGAGATGGGTAATTGCTGTCCTGAATTGAGCGTTCTTACTAGTGGAGTTGCCACTTTAGAACGCGGATTTGCAATATTGGCAACGGCAGCTGGTCCTATTGGTACATGGTATGTCGATGGAATGCCAGTCACAATCTGTTGTGTTGACTGAGTACCTTGCTGTACTTGTGACTGAATTTGACGCTCTATAGTGTTTAGTATAGTGTTCTGCGTGATTATTTTAACTGTAGAGCCAGGACAAAACTAAAAAAATAAAATTATTTTTTAAAATGTACGAACACAATGATATCAAATACAAAGTAAATAACGTATTTTGCGAATAATACATACTGCTGTATTCACTATTTTGCTATTTTCAGAAGTAACAATGTTGGATGCTATTGCTGGCTTCATAAGAAGCTTAGAAGAATTGAGATCTAACGAGATAGATTTGCCCACCAAAGAAGCAGTCTGTCCAGCAACTGTCTGTGCAGTCTGGATGCTTTGCATACTACCAGACACTGCATTTTGCACATTCTGTATGTTCTGTATATTCGGCACTGTTTGCAGATTTTGTATGGTGGTCAAGTTTTGAGCCACAGTCTGTTGCACAGTGGTAGTGGCTTCTGAGACAGATTTCTCTTTTCCACTGTTATTATCTGCACTACTATTATTAGCACTCATTATTAATCACTAATAAAAATGTTAAATGCCTATATACAAAGATTTTTGCTAACTACTGCCTTATAAAAAAAGGCAACCTGCTTATCGTTCACCACTCGAATACTTTTTTAACAGAAAAATATACTTATTAATCACAAGTCAGCTTGACCCTTAAGTCTCAAAACTGTTACTCATACCATAGTTAAATGGATAAAAGCTCCGTGTTTCTATATATTTCAAGTCAACATGGCACTTCGTCCTAAGCATTTTTCCCAACTCGTTGAAGACTCACGATAAATCAGCCCACGACTGTTTGTATCGCTTACACCAAGCTAAGGCGATGTTTACTATGTAGTATGGAACCCACTAATCCACGAAAAGACACTTTTGAACAACTCTTTACAGCCAGATAAAGTCCTTCCGGTACTTTTGACGGCGTCGACATTTGGTTTAGTTTGGACTGTTTAAAGTATGATGATGGACGCTGGCCGCTGGCGCTGGGTCGTTTTAGGTCGTTTCTTCATTGGTATGTTACTCAAGTGTATATACAAAATTCACACACACACGCACTTTTTACGCAAATCCATTATTAGAGAGAGTGCGCGAATGCGCGATGGAGGTGGATGGGATGAACATTGGACACTTGGACAGACATTTTACAGTTTCCATTTACGTCGGTTGGCTGGGCCAATAAAAAACGACAAAACAATGAATGAACACGAGAGGCCATTCAGCGACTCAGCTGATTGGTCGTGCGAGCGCGCCGGCTTAAATAAGTCGAACCGGTCGAACCGACTCGAACGTCGAACGGTCGAACGAAGAACCCAACCTAACCTAACTACCCAACTTGACTAACCTAACCTTTTGGTTGCACCAGTTCAACAAAGTTTCTTCGTTCCGCGCTTCCATTGAGATGTTCCAAGTTCCGCGATAGTTTCGGCTGTTCCATTCGGGGATTCCGCGCTCTGGCGCGCTCTTCGTAAAAAATTTTTTTAATCGAGTAACGATCAAGTTTACTGATACTTTTAAAAATATAATCATGACGACTTGACGAACAGATATAGCTAAAGTTTTGCTAACTATACACATGGCATAATCCATATTGATTCACTATACGAAGACGACATCACATTGGTTGCTCTTCTTGATTTCTAAGCATGCAGTTCTTGCTGAAGCTTTTGATCTGTCATCGCAGATAGTACCTACTTCCTTTTTTTATCAGTCTCTATAATTCGCTAACTTTTGTCTTTAGGGCTAGAAGGAATTCCTTCTTAAGAGGAGCGTGTCCGCGTCGGTCAACTGGATCGCCTTAGTATAATTTTTTATATGCCATAAATATAGGTATATGTACTTATATATACATGTCGTTGCAACTGTCCTCTTCCTCTCTCCGCTTCGTTCTCGCCTTTCGACTCTTTTTGGAGAGGGTGCGAGGACTGCGAGGATGCAAGTGCAAGTCGCGCGTTGTAAGCAAGCGTACACAAGTATACACCCACCCATCTTCAATTCTCCAGCGGTTTGTTGGTGAAAAGTGTGCGTGAAAGTAGAAATAAATACACTGCACATTTCGGAGCAGCTGCCAGAGGCTCAGCTCGCGTGTGGTGTGATTGTGTTGTTTTTTTTTTTTTTATTTGTGCCGATTTTTGTGTAGAGTGTACAAGTTATATTGGTACCTATTTTAATTTTATCGAGCACCTAGTGGTATATTTTCTCGGGGAAGATGTCGCGCTCGGAAAAGGAACGAGCCAAACAAATACAGGACAAGTGCCAGAACCTCCTCACGCAGATGCTACGTGACGAGGACAACAAGTACTGCGTTGACTGCGATGCCAAGGGTGCTTATTATTATTATTATTATTATTATTATTATTATTTACCATATTATACTTATCTTACTGACGTATAGATTGTACTTATACGCATTTATAGTTTATAACCACACCACTTTCTCTCTTGGTAGGTATATACTTTTACGCTTATATCTTTGGATTCATTGACGATTCACCTCAATCATCATCGACTTACACAATATATAGGCAGTTGTACATCAAAACGAGAGCCTCTTCTGTTTTAATAAAATGCTCTTACGGTTTCATCGTTTTTTTTTTTTTTTTTTGGAGTGTTTACTCGTCAAAGAGAGGCTACGGTTACGACGTCCACGTCAGCGCCACCGCCAGCTTGCGCGTGCTTTCGTTTAGATTTACATCATGAGCTATACCTAGGTGTTTTTAGCTTTTAAGGTTTACCGGTGTTAGTAGCATATTTTAAAGGTCATGTAAGGATGTAAGTTACGTTTTACAGTCGCTGCTTACACTTATGCAGCTAGTATTTTCTAAACTTTCTTTCCACTAATGTTATTACTTTGCTCAAGTTGTTGGAAAGGAGTGGTTAGAAATCGTGGACGTTATTATCATGTGTTATCAGGCACACTAAACGATATAAGTTTCGATTTTACTCATTAAGTACTTATGTGATCATCGAGTATTTTTAACGTCATTATTGATAAATCGTGTGCCAGGTTGCCTAATTTTGAAAACAACGAAAGTTTGAGAATCAATATAGCTTGCATAATTTTGATAATTTTCGAGATAATAAATTGAACGTGCAAACATCCATGTACGAGCTTGTTTATCAACGTTCGCGAAACAGGTGATAATATCTAGCTTCTCTACTGCTGATAAAAGTCTTGGTTGTTGTCATTGTTATATAATATGATTAAAATGAGCCAGTGGCGTGTGTAAAACATTTGGCAAATGATTTACAGGACGCTATGTATCTGTAAACGGAGCAATTATAATTAAAGAGCCGGTCACGTTTGTCGTTGTTTATGTATCTCTAATTACTGAAATGACTTTTAAAATTCTGATCCTGATCGTTGAAGTAATAAACTATCGTGATACTGCATGAAATTTAATAATTTTTATTTTTTTTTAATAACTAAATTAAAATAAATGTATATCTTTATCAAATTTTTGAATAACGCGTAGAAGTACTACTGAATACAAACACATGTATACATACCTCAATGCAAGACAGTAAACGCGTAATTTTACTATGGAAACAAAAAAAAAAAAAAAAGACACATACAGTTTTATTAGCGATATGTCATTTCTCACTTTGATACGATATATACCTAATCCTATACAAGAAGCGTCATAAAACTAATACTGCAATCAATACTACACGGTTTGGCAGCGATCGACGTGTGAAAAACAAAAAATTGCACCTAGATCAAAAAGGTTTATCATATACCCGGCCACCAACATCCACACTTTGCTGGAATATCAACTCTAATCCACGGATCATTGGCCAATTTATCGGAAAATTCTTTCGAATTGTCTAGCTCTTTGGAAGCCGGTAAATGTATAAAAGATAGAGGTCGTGGAATAAAATCACTCCACAGTTGTAAGTGTGCAGTACACACACACCTTATCGCAGAGGGAGGTAGGTAAATAATCGTCAAAGTTCTCCGGGTGTACTTAGGTATTATACAGAGGTATTTAAGTAAAAGCCCTTGCTCCGTGCGGATATGTATCGATTAACCGAGGACGACCTAGTTTCGCGAAGTATGCCTAGGCTCGGCTGCGTACTCGGGGGGGCGTGTGTGCGGCTACCTATGTGAAATCGCGGGTGTCGTGTCTATAGCGCGTTGCGATATCTTTCGACGGGCCGTTGGGGGTGGACGGGTGGGTGGATCTACGCGTGATACGCCGCACGAGGGAGGAGGGCGTTCGACGCTCGCGTTGTCGTCCGATCTTTTGCACCTATAGACTGATGCGCTTGACGAGCTTGCGACGCGTTTCTTTCACTCGCGGGGGCTTACATCAGAAGCACATTTCAAGCGTATACATGCAGTTTTTCTCGACGTTTGTCCCTTTGTGTCGTCCCTCTCTCTCTCTCTCTCTCTACCCTTTATTTTTTCCCTTTTGTTACTTCTTGCGTGACTTCTGATATTGGAGGAAAAAAAAGAGAAAAAAAAAAAAACGTGTAAATCCAAAGAACCCAAAGTTTATCCAACTCAACGAAATGATTATACCGATGTGGGTATGGGGGGGAAAAAAAATGTATTCATTACCCGAGTCTATTAAATAAAGCAAACTTAATTGGACATCATTGTTTATTGATCCAAAGATTGGATGATATCGAACACATAATTCTTGACAAATAAATAAATCAATGCATAACTACAATTAAAATAAGATAAAGATAACATACATTGGATGACGATGCGAAATAAAAATGTTGATCCCGATCAATGGCATTCGAATACATATACATACCATTTATCTACGTGTATTGTTGCTACGTCACGACTTATATTATTACATTTTCCCTTCTTCCCGCTCTCACAATAAAAATCGAACTGCATCATCGCGTGCAAGCACCTTTTTTAATTTTTATCTTTGCGCCCATGCAAGATTGATCGATACACCCAAAGACGCGTATATACATATATCCGCAATTTCATTTACTCTTACATTATCCCCCTAGACGCAATTCCACGTGTTGTAAAGTAACTCTCGCTCATACTCTGTTCGACCTGACAAGAGTATAAAAAAAAAGAAAGCGCGTGCAATGCCGTTGTAGGTTTTTTTTTTGCTTTCATTTACAGCTCGCTTGTAAAACGCAAAGTTAATTAAACCGTTACGGCAAACATACTTTTAATGTTTCATTCCAATAAGTATTGTTTATAACCCAGTACCATGTATCAACAGCATGAGTATTTTACTCGTGAATTAAAACGTGTATATTTTACAAAGCTCGGAAAGAAAGATAATACATATATATTGTGTAGAGGAACTCGAAGAAGCACACGCTCTGGCAACTCGATTAATTTTCGTCTCGTATCCGCTCGCCATCGTAGGATAAACGTATACAGGGCTTTTACTCGTACACAATACACCTACTCTTCGTATATACGAAGGGAGGAGACGAGCGTCGGACGATAATATTGTCCGTACTTACTCTGTACAGCAAGAATAGATCCACGATTATATATGATCGCAGCGATGGGTGAGAGAGAGAGGGGCTTGTTCTCTCTTGGCTGGATTTCATGGCTTTTTTCCATTTTCTTGTTTTTTTTTTTTTTTTTTTTTTCTTGTGAAATAACCGAGATCAAAGCATGTATACAGCATCAGAAGGTTTGTGTTAGCTTGCCTGTTGAATGAAAAAAAAATTTAAAGCGGATTGCTGGATCTGTTAACGATTTTCCAATGATATACCCCATATATTATACATACGATTCACGTAACTGTCATCTGCACATCATCGCAAAAGTTGCAAAGTCATCACGAGCAACAATGACACTTTTGTCACTTTTTGTTTTTTACCATGCTTTCGAGAAGGCGCATGTACTTATATATGGATGGGAAAAAAAAGACTGTAACGATGTGATACGAGGTACTGAAAAAAAGTACACGCAAAGGTGCAAGTAAGACGAGACACTAACGAATGCGAAAAAAAAAAAAAAAAAAAGAGAGAGAGAGAGAAAAAAGTCGAACACAATCAATTGGCGAGTTGCAAGTGTCGAGGTCGAGTTTCTTATGACCATCAGAGTAGGCAGAGGAGGTCGCGTTATACGTATACACTTATTTACCTCTTCGGGCCATTCGTGTGTATCGATACATCTACTTATCTATGTCACTTGTGGGTTTTCTAAGTACACCACCTAAGCAACGACTTCCGATCCACCCACACTCCATATGCCAAACGAATGTATGTTTCGCGAATGTTTTCCAAAATTGTTGCGAAATAATGGAAAATATGAGGTACCAACATTATAGTAAAATAGTGTGGAAAACCCGAAGCGGCTTTATCTAGTTGCTGCATTAAAAAGGACGCGGTCGTTCCGATAAGGCAATGCGGCTAATAGCGGCTTATCGCGAATTTCAACCAGAAGCTTTTTTTCCTACGCGTAATAACGTCCACCCCGCCGTCGGTGGCTGTTTATTGTTTCGCCGACTGAAACGAACATCATGCGTTATTACGCTGCTAGCTGCGATCGGCATGGGAATCGACAAATAGACACCTGTTTACACTATGAACGCTTACGATCGATTGGTTGATAATTGCTTCAATTTTTTTTTTTTGAAAAACAAAAACAAAAAAATAAAAACATATTAAAAAATTGACGCTCATGTGTTCTATTCTTTCGTTTGCCAACAGGACCAAGATGGGCCAGCTGGAATTTGGGTATATTCCTGTGCATCCGTTGCGCCGGTATCCACAGAAACCTCGGCGTCCACATAAGCAAAGTCAAGTCCGTCAACTTGGACTCTTGGACTCCAGAGCAAGTCGTGGTCAGTACCATAAATTACACGACAATTGCACGTTCGAAGACATACACTTACATCCGATGGACGAGTTTTTATTACATCGTTTCATGTACAACAAATAATTATATATTGTATGTACACTCGTGCACCAATGTCGGGCATCATGCATTTGATCTATACTGTGGCAGATTCTACGGCAACCTTGTCATATTCAATGGTCTTTATTGTCCTTGGATGTAAAAAAAATCCAACGTTCGCGTTTAAGCTTCGTTCGCGTTAATTGAGTGTCGCGAGCGCTAGAGAAAAACAAATAGATATTTTATGTATACGCACGTATAAAAAATGTCGAGCGAGAGCTCATACTCGAAGACGACCATGTGTATGGTAAAAAAAAAAAAAAAAAAAGGAAAAAATCGATCGACTAATGCAGGTATGGTGAGTGTCACACGTCGATTCGCAATGTCGCTCGGCTGTCAATAAATCACCGATAAATAGTTGAATCGATGACGCCACGCTTTGATTCGGACACCGCAAATAATTTGTTTATACGGCTCGTACGCGCAAATCTATGCATGAAATTTATCGTTATTGAAAAAATTTTTTTTTGTTTCCCTAGAGCTTGCAACAAATGGGCAATTCGCGCGCTCGAGCTGTGTACGAGGCCAATCTTCCCGACAGTTTTCGCAGACCTCAGACCGACTGCAGCCTAGAGAGTTTCATCAGGGCAAAGTACGAGCACAAAAAGTACATTGCCAGAGAGTGGGTGCCTCCGACCTTGCCCAAGGTGAATTAGTGGTCATTTCGTTCTTTCGAGGATTTTTTTTTTTTTCTTTTTTCACGAGTATGACGTATTGTTCGCGCAACAGGTGAATTGGGATAAGGAACTGGACGAGGAGGCCGAGCGCCAGCGCAGGCGGAAAAAAGAGAGTCAAAAGTCGACGACGAGCCAGAGCTCGCTGCCGCCCGTCAAGAAACCCGAAGTAGTGCCTCAACTGCCCAAGCCCCGTACCTCGGCGAGTCCAAAGTTCAACAGGTCGAGTGGCCATCACCAGTCCGCAAGCACAGCCACTGCCGTCAGCAGCAACAGCCCCGCGAGCTCGAACACGTTGGATCTGTTGGGTCTCGACGCTCCCGAGAGCAGGGCGAGCGCGAACGGCTCCAACTCCGGTGACGACATTTTCACGTCGTTCCTCTCGGCGCCGCCTCTGTCTTCGTCCTCCTCTACAGGGCCTACCACAAATGGCACGAGCGCCACGGAGACGAACAATGGCACCAGTGTGGGTAGTGCAAACGGCTCAACAGTCAAGTCCGAGGAGGAAAGCTTCTTTAATCAGCCGGCGCCTACGCCCCTCGAGAGGAGCAAGATGACCAAGGACAGCATCATGGCGCTTTACGCGACTCAGCCCAGTCAGCCTTTTGGTGGTGAGTGGCGTGGACCATCATTTTATGGATAATTACTTGAAACGTCTACTTACGCGTTCTTAATATACTTTCAGGTGGCATGTTCAACCAGCAATTCCAGCAACAGCAGCAGCAAATGACGAATATGGGAGCATTCAGTCAGCCACTGAGTCATAGCCAACCGTCGCAGTTGGGCATGCACGCGGTCAATCAAATGAACGTAGCGGCTAATCAGATGTGTATGAATCCTAATCAACTCGGTGCCGTTGCGGCAAATCCTATGGTCAACACTGTGGCCATGCAAGCTCAAATGGTGAGTATACAATCTGCTCACGCAACGTTCAGTTCTAACCCGCACATGCGCTTTCTAGTGTTTAAATGTTTAATTAGACAACTAACGCTTGGAATATTGTTTTTTCTCTCCGTCACACAATTTTGTCGTACAGCAGCCGGGTGTGACAAACTCTGCTCTGCAGATGCAGGCATTAGGTGGTAACAGCACTAGCGGATGGAGTCAGATGTTAACGTCGCAAAACTTGCAACCAGCACCTGGAAGCAATCCTTTTCTTAATTTGAGTGCTCAACAGATGTCTCAGCCATTTGGACAGGTAGCTTTTTTTAACCTTCAATTTTTACTGTTATTCAAATTCTTGGAGGATAAATAAATATCATTATTAACAGCTGCCACAACAAATGGCTCAAATGTCCCTTGGTGGAATGAGCTTTGCAGCTCCCACAGGAAAACCGGCCTCGGCGTCAATACCTGGCCAAACGCTTTCTACAAATCTGTGGCAGTAACAGACTTTGGATTCGATTGTGAGAGTCTGTTCATTTGGTGTTTTTTTTAAAGCTTTTGTCGATCGGTATTATGACTGGTTATCGACCATTGACTGGAGAGTCTAGAAAAATCTTGAAGATAAAGTTGAGACAAACTTGAATCGAAAATAAGTATCAGCACAAAAGTGTCAATACTATAAAAATAATGAGTGAGTCATCGAGTTAATAAAAGAAAAAAGTGGACAAAAAGTAGAAGAAATGAGTCGGGAGTGTGTTTTGTGGGTGAGCCTTGTTTATCGCTCCGTGCAATCGTTGATCTTTCAGCAACGAAATATACTGTGGATGTAATACTGGGATATAGAACAACGTTATTATAATAACATACCACATGTCTAAATAGCAATCACATCATAGGTGATTACTTTTTTTTAAATCAGATATTGAATGACAGTGTGGGCATTCATCTCCAAAGTCGACGCTTCATCAAATTCATGTGTGAAAAGCAAACAAATAAATTAATAATTTAATTAATGAAACATTAAAAAACAATTTTTAATAAACCTACGTTTAGTTGATTTCTTTATTTCATAATATTTTTAATTAATTAATGTAAGATGTAATTAATCGTGTACTGTAATAGTTATTCCTGAATCTTAGACTGCATATACATACAAATATCGACTGTTTGACTTAATTAAATTAATTACGTTATGACCAAAAGTACTGGGTCTAACTGTCGTCTCGTCACGCACTCTGTGGTGTTTTTGTAATTATTACAAGAAAAAATTGTTGTAAAGTGTTTTAAAAAATTATATGATTGCTAATAACTGAATTGCATCTCGTGTGCATAAACGTCATAGAATAACACCAATTTTAATAGTGATCTTAAGAGTTTGAGTATTTTTAGTCGACCTTTTATGGTGCTAATGTTGAAAAATTATAACAACTATGTAAAAACAAAGTTATTTCCATACCTAAGGGGGGATGCGACTGACATTGAATTTAGCTGAACAATAGAAAATATGTAATGACTGCGACGTATATATATGCTTGCTTAAAGTTGAATAAAAAAACCAAAACAGACCATGATAAAAAAGGCCTTTCCTGGATTTTTATAAAACTAATGTACGCGAGATCATTTAATAAAATTGAAAGAAAGTTGTGTTAAAGTTTTAAAGTATTGTGTGCTACTTTAATTTAGAAACAAGTATTATTGGAAATTAAAATTGTGTTAGTATGAATGTTGTGTTTGTACCTTCATAGTTGTAATATTAAAAATTTGATTGTAAAATTTTTAAGTTTTGGCAATCATTAGAAATCATGCGCAAATAAAGAATGCCTGCATTCAATGCAGTTTGCAAAGTATAATTTTTCGTTATTTAAAGTTTAGTGTGAGTACTTTAAATTTTAATCACATCCTCTCTTGATGATATTAATAACAAAATTGTCCACAGTATTTACTAAGGTCATAGTGATACAGCAGTGCATCATAAATTATTTTTTATCAAACATTGAAATGTATCATACACACTATTTGAACTTGAGATTTTTAAGTAAAACCGTCCATGTCAAAACAAAATTCTTTTCCAATAGATGAAAAAACATTCCTTCAATCAAATCAATTGTGTACTATAGTTTTTTGAATAACTTTATACATCCAGTTTGGTTTTTAAATTACATCTCGACAAATGAAATTTAAAACATACAAGATCATTGTTCAAAGTTGTTTGTAAACCCAAAAATATGTAAGAATCTATAATATAAGGGTTTCGAATAAACGACAATAATGTTAAAAAGTCAAATTTAATGATTCTCAATCACTACACATTTAATGGTGAAGATTGGTGGTGCGAAAAAAATGATGAGAAAAATTTAACAAAGAACAAAGAACGATACATTCTGCTGATAATACATTAGCAGAGTTCAATGCACTCGCCTTGATTACGCCATGAACTTCATTTTATAAAAGTTCACAGTCACATCGTCACATCTCACATTTGCTGATTTGCTACTAAAAAACGTTCTACATATTTGTGACGTCTCACTCTGTCTCACATCTCTCGCGCTTCAGGCTCTACTCACTAGGTGGCTAAGCCCCAAATAGTTCGCTCCCGTCAAGCGGCGAAATTCTCGCACGATTCATATATAAGCGCGATTTAATCGGCCTGAGCCCACACCTCTCCTGTGTCCAAGACAGGAAGCACGTCATCAGCCTTCTTGATGAGTCCCGGCGTGCTCGAGGACGCTCCACCTGTTTCACTCTCTTAGAGATGGGACCACACGATATTTCTATACATCAGTCCCAAGTCCGATTGGCGTAAGGGGATATACGAAAATTCCCTCATCATATTTCGTCTTTCTCTCCCTCATCATTTCGATGCACTCTTGAGCCATTTTCTTCGACCACACCCAGTCTAGGAATTCTGCCTCGTGCTCGAAGCTCAACCGTACAATGTGGCTTGATCTAGATAACCTATATGGACAAATAATCCAGCACAATCTTTGTGTCTGCTACCTAATGCACACAGACTCTCTGACATAAGCTCTTTAGTGAGTTGGGAATCGATACATAAACATATCTATAGCTGCTAGCTCTTCATGTATCTTGGATCTGCTACCCATGATTCAAATGCATCCCTGGCGGGAAATTAAGTACTGCTAATTGGTCGGTGCACACAACCACAACCCTGATCTGCTCATGGTTTCGACACGGACTCGTTCACGCACGGCAACGCGCCCAGCATCTCTCACAACGGAGCGTGGATAACTCATCGTTCCAACGAGAGAGGAGACTCTTCAACCCTGATGGGTCATGGCGTGCGCTCGGGACGAAACACCTTTTTGCTCTTTCTTATAGATGACCACACGATCTCTATATATTTACCGAGTGATTGTGCCCAGTGATTAAGTACGTGAATTTTACTTTTTGTGAAAGGATAAATAATAGGAACGGAAGTTCGAAGTCAATTAATAAATTTAATTATGTATTAATACGTTTGAGTTACACATAAAAAGTGAGAATGTATTATTCTCGAGAAAACCGATTAACGTTCATAGAAAAGTAATTTTCAAGCACACATTCTCTGATACTGAAATTTTAATTATAATGATTTCGAACAATAACGTAAAAATTAATTATTTATTTTCATCGTGTCAACTGGAGTACATAATAAATGCGAACATCGCATGAACATAATTAAAATTTATAANATGTTAAAATATTGTTTTTTCAGGTCAATATATCTTGAAAACGGTGTGGTTAAACCCTTCAAAAATTTAGCTGTAATTTGATACTATTATCCCAAACGACATATCGAAATTTCAAAAATTTTCATCATAAAAAATTATCACTACCGAACCTCCTTAACGCGTAGTTTATTTTAAATGCAACCTCGTATTCTTACCAACTGAGTACCTACTTGATGAATACCTACATACACAAACATAAGTAACGTTGTGTTCTGCATTATCAATAATTAGTAATACTTGAAAACCATGAAGTTCATGGTTCTCTGACAGATGGCACTGCGACAGCGCAATTTCGGCCACTTGCATATAGTACCGCAAATCTTCTTTTCCGCACTTGTAACGTAAATAACTATTGTTTTTGGTGACGAAAAAAAGCTCAACTCATATTTTCCTATGTCATTTTAAATAGCGAAATCTGAGTTGAGCTTTTATTCGTCAGCCAAAACAAAAAAACGTCCGTAGGGTTTCTGAGCCACGAGTTTTCGCGAGTAGAATACTTAATCGTTCGCTGATTAAATGTATTGGATACAAATGATGGTCAAGGGGGCCCCTTACCCCTTATATTACGGGGCAGTGTGGCCATACAGATATTACTAAATAAATATCTGTAAGTAGCGTGAGTAGTATACATAGATATACAGTTTCTCTGTTGTAGTCCTGAACATGGCAGCTCATCTGCCTAACTGTCCCTTGACCCTTTGTAATACTTATATTATGTAATTGTATATATGTTGAATGAATGGTGACTAAAAACGCCATTTTCTGGACCACACATATGAGAGAAACGGTGGAAACACAGATTCACACGAATACATGTACGCATCTCCGCTTGGCTTGTTTTTTCCCAGTTGGTCCCGAAAATGGCGGAGTCAATTAGTGAGTTTTTCGGACACTACAGCCACTTTCCTTTGTACCCATGACTCTGTTTTAGGGTTGGCAATGAAAAACTTATGTGGCTGTTGTTAAGAATACAAATAAACATATTTTAATATTAATAAAAATTGTCAAAGCTATAAATGTCAGTTTCGATAAAAAGTCAACTCATCGTATATCATCATGCATACTTAGCTACTTTCGAACTTCAAAAATTTTTAAACCACTCAACAGAGACAACAATTAAGTACATCGATCGGTTTGGTCACTTATATTACGTAAGAACTCCTTGCACAAACT
Source organism: Copidosoma floridanum (assembly GCF_000648655.2). The sequence continues at coordinate 467,935 of NW_019379467.1, read as the reverse complement.
GTGGAGTTAACGACACTCATTGATCTTATCTTTTGTTTCCTTTTCTTTACCAAACTTGAATTGAAATTAATTTTATTATACGTTTACATAGAGTAGTGTTTTAGTAAATTGGATTTTTTTTCGCCAGATCAAGTTTAATTTTTTTTTTTTTTCAAGTATAACGACATTGAAAAATAAAAACAAGAAACCCTACATATCAAAAATTCCGCGGCAAAGCTGGCGCCACTTTCCGATTTGCTGAAAAATTTGCGAATCTCGAAAATTCCAGAAATCTCGTTTCTAAACGCGCCCTAATACCCGTGGGTGTGTGTGTCGACGACAGACTGCAGCAGAAGTCCTTTCTTATCCTCTGACTTTCGTTCTTTCCGAGTTTCGTCTCGTTCGCGTCAAACCACGTGAAAAGTAATCTCAACGATTTGCAATGGAGAAACAAGCAATTTTGGCTCGCGTGATCAAAGTTCTGGGCCGCACCGGTTCCCAAGGTCAGTGTACCCAGGTGAAGGTTGAGTTCGTCAACGAGGAGAACCGACAGATCATCAGGAACGTGAAGGGCCCGGTGCGCGATGGCGACCTCCTAACCCTTCTCGAGTCCGAGCGTGAAGCCAGAAGGTTGAGATGAGCTTCCGGTCCTTACCTGTGCGCGCTGTTTATTTTATAGGTAATTTTATTCATTTATTTACACATTTGCCGTACATTTGAGCGCATCTCTTTGTTGGCTAGTTCTTCAACGAGTGGTCGATTGACGCGTGATGCTTGTGCGTGACGTATGCATTTGAGGTTATTAATTGGTAGCAGCGATGATAACACGTATCTATTTCTTGTTTGTTGCAGATAAATCATTTTTTTCTAATGGCTGTAAATTAAAATTCAATTAACAAGCTACGTAAGCTAACGATCTGATTGTATTTTGAATGGATCATCGAATGAAGATATGGATAACGATTAGTTTTCGTTGGAGTTTGAATGTTCAGTTTAATTTTCATCAAAGAATGATTTGTGAGCAGTGCTGGTTAATTTTGAAATAAAGTTTCTGCTAAATAATCACTATGTGAGTTGTTAATACTATAGTTGTCCAATCCCAATACTTAAGCAACTGATTTTTTATGAAATAAATGGAAGTGATTTTTTGAAGGAGAAATGTAATAGTATCATACAATTAATGGTTAGTGTAAAATACGAGTTTATTTATAAAAATTATGATATTTATTTACAGTGTAGCTTACATCTTTACAATGTATATAATGGTAATATTCACAGTAATAGCAACAGCGCAACTTTTATTACGAAAATTATCAATGAACTATAGGAACAAACTTAAATTATATTAAAAATTGTAAACTGGATTGTATATAAAAAGAAATTGGTTAGGTTCTTCTACGTTTTAAAGGTGGAGTATCTCTTGGACTTGAAGAAGCTTTGGAAGAACTATCTGTGCTTTGCCTTGTTGACCGCTTTGGTGGTCTTTTCAAACTTTCGCGGCTTGACTCGGAATCCTTGCGTTCTTTTTTCGTTGGTGGACCTTGGGAAGAAAAAAAAATTGTTTCACAAAAGATATTCAATAATTTTAATGGCAGATAAATAAGTATCCTCACCAATATCTTCAATTTCTTCTTTTCCCTTAAGTCGTCCTTTGGTAGTTTTCTGTTCCTTTTTAACTTCTTTTGCCTCACGCTGTTTAGTCTCTTTCTTGGCTTCTGGCTCTTTTGTAACTTTTTTCACGTCCTCCTTCTTTCTCTCTGATTCTTTGACAGCTTTGGTTTCTCGAAGAACAATTTCCTTCTTGGCAGGCTCTTTTACTTCTTTCTCTTTTTTGACTTCCTTAGTCTTTTCCTTGATCTCTTTTGGCTTGACTTCAGTCTCTTCTTTTCTCCTGGACTTCATAAGTTCTGAAAACTCACTCTCTGGTAGAGTAAAGTCAGTCTCATTACTGGGAAAAGGTACATCTTCCATGTCATCCTGCAGATTCATAAATAATGTTAAAATATTCAAGTATCTAGTAAATAATAAAAAAAGATTGTTTGATTGATAAAATTAGGCCTGAAGCAGCTTGCACGCGAATAATAGGAGCAAAACTATTTAAAGCCAGAGATATAGACAATTGCACTTACCAAAGTCATCAGGTCGTACATGGTCTTGAGATGATCCCAAATGGCCTTTAATGATACGTCTTTGTTAATGGCAGCTCGAAACTTTTCCCAAATACAAACCATTTGAAAATACTTGTTTACACCTGCGAAAAAATTAAAAAAATTCTGGCGTCAATTTGGCGTTAATTTTGTTCTTCGCGAAAGCAATTACATAAATAATAAACAGTAGTTTTACATTCATAACCTAGATAAATGCGACCATGATGTAGAACGTGCGTAAGAAAGAGAAAGAAAACGAAAGAGGGAAACTCGGTCATCGGGTAAAACACTGACGAGAATGAGAGTATGCTTTACTTACTTATGAGTAGGATGTACGAAAATTATACTCACCAACAGGTTTGTGGCCGTTCATGGCGAAAAACAGTTGAATCTCATTCTCGACGTTCCATTCGATCTCCTCCGAAGACCCAGACTGCTTTTCCTTCACAGCCATTATTTATAGAAGTCCTTAGGTCAGGACGATTCGATTTCTTTATTTGGGTGAAAGAGACACAAGCCGTAAAAGAACTACTGATATCTGTCTTCGATGCAGCTCTGAACGCAATCGTGAAACACTCTGGAGATGACAAGGGACAAAGCAGTACTGCACAGCGCACAACACAATATACTGACTATACACACACGACAGATTCGTTCGATAAACACTTCTGTTTTGCGGTATAGGTAGGGTATTTGGGAAACAGTTGAGCGTATCGATGCCTGTTATACGGCCTGTTTTCTCTGTTTGTCGGATGATTCTTTTCTTTTCTTTTTTTTCCTTTTCTCTCTCACTGATACTATTTACTTATATACTTACGAATTTCGTTTTGTGCTGTTTCTTGCAAAAGCTGCGTTTCACATCACTGCGATGCGAATAATAGTAATAGTATATGCTGCGAATATCGAAGATCGAAATGGTCATCAAAGTGCTCTGGAGGGGCGCGCTGTTTAAACTAAACAAGTGTAGTTGACGTCATTGATTAATTGACCATGTTATTGGGTAAGATTTGGATGATTTTATAACCTCATGAGTAAGTAAAAAATAATATTAAATGTATACTTTAAGGAGGTTCGGTAGTGTTAGCGGGGGGAAATCTCAGAGAGGCAAGGGGAGGGAGAGCGTCTGGCAACGTTATGAATTTTTTCGGCTGCTGGCACGTCGTCTACTGTTGTTGTCGTCAACTGCTGTTGTCGTCGTCTACTGATTACAGTGTACTTATTTATTTGGTTGAATTTTTTATAATTAAATTTTCAATTACAAAAGGAGTTTTTACTATTCATTACATTTCAAAGCGCGCTCCAAAAGCAGCGTTGCCAAGTCGTCTGCTGCGAGCACATTTTTGCTGTTTTTTAATAGAAATTTGTGGTAGGGCTCTCTCAAACTTTGACAAAATATTATTTTGACAATATTCTTTCATTAAAAAAAAAAAAAAAGCAAGTTCATTTAGCCGTTTTTTTTTTTATGTGAAATTTAAGTGATTTCTCCATAAGCCTACATGTTAAAATATTGTTTTTTCAGGTCAATATATCTTGAAAACGGTGTGGTTAAACCCTTCAAAAATTTAGCTGTAATTTGATACTATTATCCCAAACGACATATCGAAATTTCAAAAATTTTCATCATAAAAAATTATCACTACCGAACCTCCTTAACGCGTAGTTTATTTTAAATGCAACCTCGTATTCTTACCAACTGAGTACCTACTTGATGAATACCTACATACACAAACATAAGTAACGTTGTGTTCTGCATTATCAATAATTAGTAATACTTGAAAACCATGAAGTTCATGGTTCTCTGACAGATGGCACTGCGACAGCGCAATTTCGGCCACTTGCATATAGTACCGCAAATCTTCTTTTCCGCACTTGTAACGTAAATAACTATTGTTTTTGGTGACGAAAAAAAGCTCAACTCATATTTTCCTATGTCATTTTAAATAGCGAAATCTGAGTTGAGCTTTTATTCGTCAGCCAAAACAAAAAAACGTCCGTAGGGTTTCTGAGCCACGAGTTTTCGCGAGTAGAATACTTAATCGTTCGCTGATTAAATGTATTGGATACAAATGATGGTCAAGGGGGCCCCTTACCCCTTATATTACGGGGCAGTGTGGCCATACAGATATTACTAAATAAATATCTGTAAGTAGCGTGAGTAGTATACATAGATATACAGTTTCTCTGTTGTAGTCCTGAACATGGCAGCTCATCTGCCTAACTGTCCCTTGACCCTTTGTAATACTTATATTATGTAATTGTATATATGTTGAATGAATGGTGACTAAAAACGCCATTTTCTGGACCACACATATGAGAGAAACGGTGGAAACACAGATTCACACGAATACATGTACGCATCTCCGCTTGGCTTGTTTTTTCCCAGTTGGTCCCGAAAATGGCGGAGTCAATTAGTGAGTTTTTCGGACACTACAGCCACTTTCCTTTGTACCCATGACTCTGTTTTAGGGTTGGCAATGAAAAACTTATGTGGCTGTTGTTAAGAATACAAATAAACATATTTTAATATTAATAAAAATTGTCAAAGCTATAAATGTCAGTTTCGATAAAAAGTCAACTCATCGTATATCATCATGCATACTTAGCTACTTTCGAACTTCAAAAATTTTTAAACCACTCAACAGAGACAACAATTAAGTACATCGATCGGTTTGGTCACTTATATTACGTAAGAACTCCTTGCACAAACTGTGGAGTTAACGACACTCATTGATCTTATCTTTTGTTTCCTTTTCTTTACCAAACTTGAATTGAAATTAATTTTATTATACGTTTACATAGAGTAGTGTTTTAGTAAATTGGATTTTTTTTCGCCAGATCAAGTTTAATTTTTTTTTTTTTTCATTTATAAAAATTACTTAAAATTTTTCAATTGTTAATTTTTTCCTCAATGGAATTTCAGCTTGGGTCGTTCTCGAGAACAACTGACTAACACGTTTATAGTCGACTGCGCCAAACCACGGGGCTGCACGAATAATGCAATTGTGTTCAAAGCTTTGTGTGTCGGTACTTTGCTCTCTATCTTTTTCTTTTATTCCCAGAATAAGATCCAACAATTAATTACTTTTCTCGTGTATTTTGTCCGTTACCATCATTCCATCGCTCGAAGCTCCTGCTGTGAAAAATTATTTGCTTCTCCTGATAATTTTAGGCGCTTTGTAACTTTTAACGTTTTCATCATCAATATTATTTGTGTACCAAGTTTACAGTTTAAAATAACATTTAGGCTAAAAATACGTGAAAAAACGTTACACGTGTAACAATAGTATTACAATTATGCAATTTGGCATTGCAATTTGTTTATTTAACTAATTATAGCTGTTGATACTTTTTAATACATCGTAATTCCTATGATCATCAAAAGTTATCATTGATTGATCCTTGCGTGTAGTAAAATTGTTCTTTTGCTGATCATTTTTCAATTAATTCACGATAAACAATTTTTATTTTTACTATGAGTTAAAATAAACCAATTTCACAAACTTTAGTGCTAATCGTAGTAGTTTTGTTTCCCTCAAAGCCTTGAGTAAAAATATTGTCAAATCTACTGGTCAAGTGATTGATGTTATGGAGTATGAATGTAAACAGTTGTCAGATTAATATATAGTTTTTCCGCGCGTTTTGTTACTTTTGAATAATTATTTATCTCTTTTTCCTCAAACATAAAGATAACTATCAGTGCTCATATTTTGCATGCATATTCATCATTTGATATCTACGATTGTCCATCCATTTTTACATTTTTACATTTAATTTGCATAACTTTATTTCACCCTGCCTTTGCAATACTTTGTATGTGTCGTATAACGTCCGAACTGGCTGAATGAACTTTATTGTTGAGTGACTTAAGTTTTAACGGAATGAAACAAAATTTTTTTGTGATATTCCTAACTTTTTCACGGTAAAACTACGATAATTTGATTTTTCTCCAAAACAAAAACTTCTTTTATTCCTTTGGTACGAAATATTATGATTTTATAATGGCTCTAAATTAAATTTTGAAAACTACTAATTTTCTGTTATTCGAAAACGTAATAATGTCTGTACCAATCATGATAAGATACACAAGAAAACATTATCATTGTCAGAATTTTCGTGCATCTTTTCCCTCTAAGTAAAAAAAAAAAAAAAAAAAAGAATTCCACAGGCCACGCAAACATCTAAAAGCCGAGGAAAGTTAAGAAAGGACTTTTCTTGCAAGAGATAAAAAAAGTCCGGCAACGTCAACCGACGAAATACCTTGATTTTTGCTCCATCTCAAGAAAAGGGAGTACTTGTATGTACAGAAGAACGAAACGGCAGGGATGCGTACACCTAAAGAAACAAAAAAAAAAAAAAAAAAAGAAAAAAAGTGGTTGACGACCAGAGATGCGGGAACATAACAATACATGGGTATACACGTATATGGCACCCACAAAGACGCATTTTGCTCCGAAAGCATCGAAGAGCACACATGTGCCGAGTAACCCTCCTCCCTTTAATCTCTGCGTTTCTTCTTTCCTTTTTTTTTTCTGCCTCGTGAACAAGGACGCGGAAGGGGGTGGACCTTTAAAAGCAACGCGCGGGCAATTAAACAACACACGGCAAAATGCATAAATACGCGTTATTAACTTGGCCCTCAAAGGAAACGCGAAAGAGCTAGTGGCTACGCAAGGGGCTCGAGAGAGGGTGGCGCGCGGGCGATTAGGTTCTTACAGACTCTGCTGCAGCCACCGTCGGGGCTTTCTCTATTTTTTTTTTTTTTTTTCCTCTGGGCGCCTGACGTAGCGACTCGTTTTCTCTCCTCTTTTTTGCTTCCTCCTCTCACTCGCGCACACCGAAGCTGTGTGTTACATGTATACACCCTTTCCTCCGCTTCTTTTTCCTCTGTATACTCCTCGAGGACGTAATCTCGCCGCTTTTTTAGCTCCTCTTCTTTCTATCTCTGATGATGTCTTTACACCGTTCGAGTGAAGTGATGAGAATGGCGTAATATTGCTTCTCCGCGCGCTTTCTTTTGTGCTAACTTCAAAGACAGACCTTCCCCCTCCCCCTTACCTCCCCTTCACCCTCACGGTTAATTGTTGTTACGTCATTTTAAACTGTATCAACGGTTTTTTCGTTTATTTAACTGGGGTTTTTCAACCATACTATTATTTTTGATGAACATTTTTCTCCTTAAAAAATATCGATATTATTTCTACGTTTCAAAATTGTACTACAACCTAAACTTCAGAGGAAAAAAAAAATAATAATAATAAGATAGGTCGGATGAGGTGGTTTTTCCAGCGAGTGTTGTGCAAATGATATTTGTAGCTAATCAAAGGAATTAGTAGGTTATTGTTCGATCGAGTGTAGATTACAAGTGATAAGATTGACGGCACAAAGAACCAGACTTGGGATACGTTAACAATGTTTTCCAATGTAATTTTTTGCTAAAAATGTAATTTCTTAGTTGTACTGTGAAAATTTTTTTAACTGCTATTGTATAATAGAGTGTTTAACGAAATGTTTTCCGATAAAAACAATGGGTTATTATTTCTGAGAAAAAACAAATTAGAAAGAAATAGCTGGTACTTTTGAATCAAAACGACGTATTATATTGTTTATTTTAAAACAATTTTCTTTTAATTCCCTCAAATTGATATTAGTATATTATGTTATTTTTTAACATGACTTTCAGTCATTTTAGCCAGCAAAAATAATCATCCTTTGAAAGCTTTGTTCGTTAAAAAAGTGCTAACAACACGCTTCCATCCTCTTAAACATAGTAATTAAAAAAAATTCTTTATAAAGGAGTAACAGTTCGAAACAACCACTTTCAACTCAAATTCCCCTCTTCAACCTGCTCGCATGCACTATTAAAAAAAAGTCAGTTTTAAAATTTATCACGCTTGAAAAATATTTCACCCTCAAATTTTCGTTTTTTTTTTTGTTTTTTTTTTTTTCAAAACACCAATAGGTATACTGCGCTCTACTGACACGACTCGTTGATTTTGAATTTTCGGATCCTCAAAGAAACAAACCCTTCGAACCTACAACTACACTTTGTCAAATATTTTTCGCGATACCCCAACACCGTATCCACCCCCCGTTTTTTTTTTTTTTTTTTTGTTCACAAGCGACAACGACAACAACACAGCCTCGGATTCCACGCAAGCGCGTACACAACATATTTCCACTTGGCGCGGCTATTCGGAGGAAATATCTCCGGGCGCGCGTCGCAGTAATGATTTCTATAAATCACACGACCACCCATCCACACACGGGGGCGCAGGATACGTATATATATACCAAACAAGAGTACCGGAGAGCGAAAGCCGGGCAAAGCCAAATATAAGGGGTGGAGAGGTAAAAAATAAAAAATAAAAATATATATACACGCGCATGTACAACGCGATGTGTATACCCTGCACGCGTCCCTCCGCGCAACATCGGTCCTCCGCAATCCTCCCGCGCGCCACAGAGAGATACAGCCTCATTCCCCCCCCCCCCACCCCTTGTACACACTATGGCGACGCGCGTCTATTTATCCACCTTGTGCTATGATATTACACCCCGAGGGCTCGCGCGCACCTCTCTCTCAGCTCCGGTGGCCACGCCCATCGGGAGAGTTAGCCCCCGACGACCCCTCCTTTGGGGGAGGCAGTTCATTGGCCCGCGCCGATTTCGCGTTGTCACCCACACGGACCCAACTGCAGCCTTCTCTCTCTCTCTCTCTAATCCTTCCTGCAAAACACATCGGCACAACCATACGTTCACGTGTGTACATGTATATATGTATTACCTAATACCAATACGCTTTGCAAGCTCGCATATTATACCCTCCGAAAAGCTGCGTATAGGGAGTGGAATGGACGCGCGAGGGGTGGGGGGGGGGTGTGGGATACGAAAACACGGAGGAGGTATACGTATATACATGTATACGTCTTCCTATGTATTTTCCGAACGGAGGGGACCGACCGAGGGATGCAGGGCAGTCGAGATGATGCGATTGCGTTCAGCCGCGAGGAATAACGCGCAGGACGAGAGGCGGAGGTACGCGCTTTTGTATGTCTCCTGTTAAGAGTATAGAGAGGGTGTTGAAATTTAGGAGGCTTCATTTGCCCTATTCTTCGGATAGGTATAAGTACCGACGAGCGTGCCCCCGTGCCTATGTGTGTTTGTATCGGTGTGGCGCGAAGGATATGAGAGAGATGTACTTGTGTACAGGGAGTGCAGGGTTCTCCGTTGGCGCGGTGATGCGCGCGATGTCTCGTAATGTCTCTTTGTGGGGAATAATATGCTTCGTTTATTCCGTCGCAGTTGCGGATTTGCCGAAGAAAAAGATTAAAAAAAAAAAAAAAACTCCGAGTATATACGTATAGCAAAGGGGCAAATTGTGCACGCGCGTAGGGGCGAGGGTTGGATATCGGGAAAAACTTTGCCGGTCGAGGACTGTGGAGGGGGAAAAATAAAGGGACGACGAAATAGACTCCGGGAGGGTTGTTGTTAGCTATAGTCGGTGTCCTTTTTCCTTCGACCCTCCGTCGATTGGACGAGGGAGGGAAAAATGTTGTCTTCTCTGCCAAGTATATCCACGTGGCGTCGTGTAGCTTCCCAAAAAAGAGAGAACCCCCGCCGAAGATTGAACTTGGTCCTACCTCCAAGGGTGGAGAGGTTGAGGGAAAAAAAAAAAAAAAAAAAATAAAAAACAAAAAAAAAAAAAAATGACGATTGACGCAGTCGAAGCAAAACAATTGTTACTTTTCTCTTTGCCCGTAAGTCCCGTCGAACAATATGTCCACGAGGTGTGTGTGTGTGTCGAAGCATGGAAACGAAAGTTTCTCAAGTCGCTTTTTTTTTGCCGAATTAAGGTTTTGATTCGTACGAACGTCTGTAAGTCAATTAAACTTCGAACCATATACCCTAAGGAAAAAAAAAGTAAAGATTGTTATCATCAGTACCATTATTATTTTCTTCTACTTCCGATGGGGTCCATCGTACACTGCACTTTTTTCACCGAGGCGTCCCATATATATATATATATATATATACACACGTGTACACTACGTACGAAATTAATGAAACTTCACCCCTTGTATCCTCATATACTTGCGATTATTAATATACACACGCACACGGGCGCTCTTTGAGTCCCACGAACAATCACACACAAAAGCGAAAGATTTCAATGACACGCGGACATTTGGACGAAACGCCAGCTAGCATTTAGCGCCTGAGAGATTCAATTTATAGCAAACGAGCGCGGATTAAGCCCCGGGGCCACAATCACCCCGAGGATAATAAATCGTCGCGCTGTCTTTTGTCATCGAGAGAGAGAGAGCCACCCTCCTTTTGCCGTTTAACAGGCAAGATCAATATAATATATTTATTAGAAGTCATCCCCGATGCAGAACAGACGCCCGCGCGCCCGTCTTACAAAACACGACGGAAGAAGAAAAAAAAAAAAAAAAAGGGGGGGGGTGAGAGTTTAATGGCGTATTATACGTGTATTGGAGTGAAAATCCAGCGGTAGCTATGCCGTGCGCAACCAACCCCCCGGCGTTATAATATAGGTAATACATATAAGTAGAGCGACAGTGCACGCGGGCACGCGCTCTCGGTTAATATTTGACTTTGCGCATAACAGGTCATTTCCACCGCGCACGTAAACCCACTCCTGTTATACCTACCCCCCTGCGTCAGAATCAACAGCCCCACGTTATATGTCTATACGTATAGGTGCAAGGGGGAGACGAGAGAGAGAGAGAGAGGCCTATACACTGTCGCATTACCTTATATATCGCATACACCTCATCTACAGGATGGTATACAAAAGATGGGCGCGTGCTCGCGCTAAACCGCCGGGGCGGCGCTAAATCATGGAGGTGAGTGAGTTTATATTGAGAGAGCAAAGGGACGATTTGTCACCGGGAATCACACGGATCATTACAGGGTATATATTATATATCCCATGCAGAGAGTTGCGGTAAAGAGCTACTGCACCGCAGGTATACATGCGTGTATAGAATATATATATATAGGTTCGCGGTGAATTGGCGTTTGCCCACTGGTGTGTAAATAGTATATGTATGTATATACGTATACTAAATGCTATACAGCTATGATCGCCCGACGTGCCCTTTGTGGAAAATTTGCCGCGCGTCTGAATGGTGTATTGGGTCGAATCAACGGCGCATCTGGGTGAATGATTGTTTGCGGTGTATATACCTAATATTTCGTAGGCCTTCGATTATCCATTATGTGGTTTTCAATTTCGCAGATATATATATATATATATACCGGTGGATCTTGATGCGTTAATCCGGTCTTGATGTATGGATTTGGATCGAGGAGAGTCGAATGATTTTTGTGTGCGCTCCGTATATAATGTGTTACCCCCCGAGGAATTAATGGAATAGTTTACCGTGAGCATATATATATTATTATACCATTAGCCCGATCTTTGGAAATTATATCCATTTGCCATTGGAAAATGTTATTTATCGCGTCATTAATCCTTTACGTATAATTCGATTTTCGTTCGAAGGATGCAAAAATTCGCGTTGTACATATATTGTACATCTTACTCTGTGTAAATTTACATGACTACATCAATCTTTTGCACATAAAGCACTACATACTTTTCACTCGTGGCGAAAAAAATCATAGTAAATGTAATTCTTGACAACCCGAGATATCGTCTCCTCTAAAATATCCTTTGGAAACGTCATGAAAATGTAGTTTTTTTTTTTAAATCTACAGTACTGGTTTTAATTTCTCTTCTCTCGATAAAATTGGCACAGCCATATTTCAACCAATAATATACCAACCAGCACATACTGCCATGTATCGTGTTCAAAAGATTTGTTGTATGTACAGTTTTTTATTTTAAAAATATATACAAGACTGTTGTGGAACAGTATGTAACTATATAATATCAACAACCCCCAAAAACGTCGTAACGTAATGTGGTTAATTTAACGAATAACGCACCTACGTGCCAAAAGTGGGGAAACAACTTTTTATAAATGACATTCGTTTTTAGGCTTGGTATACGTGTACATCAGAAGAAGAGGAAGACAAAGGCATTTTTCAACATTGATGTAAATTGTATCGCGCGTTGAAAGCATTATCCGAGAAACATATTTTAAATAAATGGTACCCGTCCAACTACACCGTGATAACGGTAAACTATACACGGACAGGCACTTGAAAAAATAATTTGAAAAAAAAAAAAAAAAAAAACCAAAGCGTATACGGTACGTATATACACGCATCCACGTCCCGTTGTATAGAGTTGTGCGATCTACAAAAAAATGTTATCGTAGTTGCGCAATCGTGTGTACGATAACTGAACAAGCACTGCCGAGTGCCGCTAATACGTACCGTAAACGAGCCAAAAGCAAAATGCGCACTTGAATCGTCTAAGTAATCGTATAAGGTGACGTAGATCATAAAACACATCCGATCGTGCAACTTATCAGTGTCTCACGTAGTGTTAAGTACAAGGCATTGTTTTGCGCGTTTCAAGGTCACCTCAACGTGTTTTCATTACCATTGATACGTAAGTATTATATTGTCTCTCGATAAAGGCACGACACTCTTCTTATCTCCATTATTCATATATTGTATCGGTTGATGGTGCTCGAAAATTCTGATCTATTAGTTTCTTGCGCGCGCGATAAGATACGGACAATTGCAAATGTTTAGTCACCATACATATAAATATAGGTACACATTGTTTCTCGGGGAAAAAAATGCAGGCGTCGTTTTGTACGAATGTATAATTGTTCGACCCTATACGGCGCTATTGTTAAAAAAAAGGGCCATTCAGTCGTACTTCGTGCGAGGGATAAACGCGTACTCCCTTTACTGACAGGGCGATTTGTATTCTTAAAATGCCTTTCCGTCTCTTCGTGCCACTGAATTATTCAGTCGCTTCATTGTCATCCTCGAAACGCAAACCGTCTCTCAATGGCACATGTATATAATATATATACGTGGTTGCGAGTTTATCCCGGTTCAGGGGAGCAGGTGCAGGTGCTAAGTAGATCAAGGGTGGAAAGGTTTTTGTTGGGTCACGTGCTCCTGCTGTCAAAATAAATTTGCCCGATCTAATCGGATTCTTATGATCGGCTCCTTTTGTTTTTTTTTTTTTTCCCCGACACCATCGCCGGTGTTTGAGCTTCTACCGATGCTCGTTTGAAAAATATTTTCGGACACGACGTAAGTGTATCGAAATAGGGGTTGTTGCGTTCGGGTGCGTACTCGTAGGGTTTTATAGACTCCTTACTGGGGTGTACAGCACGATCGAGCAATATTGTAGCTAAGCTGAAAACTAACACGAGATAGAGAGACTCATATATTACGTGGTAAGTCAAAGGGGTCGAGGTGAATTTTTTTTTTTTTTTTATTAATTTTAAATCTGGTTCTGTACATGTATAGAGTTGGATGGATGTTTCGAGCGAGGAATCGTCGTAACGAAGTTTGTAAAAATATTGTGAGGATTTTAATTCGCCAACTCCGCTAATTGCTTTGCTTGTAGCCAATTAGGGGGTTACTTCGTGAATTTCCGTGGGCAAACTTTAATTGCAAAGTTTTCTCCGGCGCCTCGAGCGTTAAAAAACGCCTTTCTTATCGGCTATACATTTGAATTGCAATTTTCGAGAGCGGAAAACTTACCGTTACCCGGTTTAAATTTTTAATGCTTTATTCGACAGAGTAAAATATATTTTATGTAAAAATTGTTTTTATCAAATGAGGCTTTTCATGCATTTTTATATTTTTGAAGTACATCTTTATATTTTATACAAACCGTACTTATTTCGTTTGTAAGCAATAATTGTAATTTTATAAAAGTAAGTTCAAGCCAATTAAAATTTTACTAATAATCAAATAAATATAATAAATTGAACATACTTTTCAATTCACAAGTATATATGTATTGAAATATTTGCAAGTAAAAAAAAAGTTGTGGTATAATTATAGAAACGAATGAAAATATATTTTGAATTGTTAGCTACAAAAAATTTTTACGTCATTTGAATATAATTTTCATGTAGATTATTTCGGCTGAAATACATAGTTAAACAAACCACGCAAACACCCATTCTCATTTGTTAAGAAAAGCAGTAGTCCAGAATGTAAAACGACTCAACGCAAAACACACTTGAAAAAAAAAAAAAAAAAAAAAGAAAAAAAAAAGGAACAAAACCCCTATGCCTTGAAAAAAAAGTGTCCTCTCAGATTTTGTCAAAAGGTAAATCTTATTGCCACGGGCATCGATAGCCCAACACCCGAAACAGTTAGCCCCCATGGTTACACGCTATACACACAACTGCACAGCTCAAGCGTGTCATGGGCACACAGGGCGCAATCTATGGGGGAGAAGGGAGGGGGGTTGTGCTCGCTCGAGTGTACATCGACGCACCCCTTAATTGTTTTATTCGCGTCCTGAGCTCTCTCCCCCTCCTGGTCCCGCGTAGCCTTCCTCTCGATCTATTTCATCCCTTTCGCCTCCCTCCCTACCCCCCGCTATACCCCTTGTCCGTCATTTCTACACTACTTCTGAGCTACTCTGCCGCGACACCACCCGCAGCGTTTATCATGCGCCACTAATGCATAACAGGTTAACGTCTGCGTGCAGTTCTCGCCGTCGTTTCATATACACATCAGCCTCTCTCTTTCTCTCCTCTCTCTCTCTCTCTCGTATATACATTTCGGGCGACGCTATATTAGCAGCTTTCACGACACGTGAGATCCAGCTGTTGAATTACTTTTCGAGTACAGTGGATGATAACGTTTTTGTCGGCTCGCCACGCGAAACCTTGTCTCGAGTCCCGAGCTGTTAATTTTCCGGGTTGTCGAACGCGTGTTTTCTTAATAATTGAATAAAACTTCGCAAAGGGTATATCGAAGGGGTGGAAATTTAGTTTTTGGAATTAATTTGATTAAAAAGTTGATCCATAAGGTTTTTTTTTTTTTTTTTTTTATTGATTCCAGTCGACGTGTTGGTACTTGAAGTCGCGTCTTGACAAGTTCCAATGAAAGATTTCGAAAAGTCCCTCAAAGTCTTTCAAAGACTGCAAGAGTGGTATTAGGACTATTTACATATACATAGGGGCGAAGAACAAATAATATGATCAAAGTGGTGCGAAATCGTATTGGTAAATACATTAATACTAGGTTACCGATTCCTATATCGATTGCATGTATGTGCTTTGGCTCACGCGCGTCTGCCATTTTCCAACTCGTGGCAAAGAAATTTTTGTACAACTAATATACGACACACGCGTGATTGTTATCATTGCGTTTCGATCGATCGCCGATAAATTGTGCTTACTTTATCTCGAAACGATTAATTGTTCCTTATTGATAGCGAACAAAGTATAGACACGATTTTGCAATTGACAATGCGATTCGGTAAATATTATCTTTTCTTATCTCACGGAGTAGGTGCATCGGGTTTTGCGAGCGAAGAAAAAAAAAAAAAAAAAAAAAAAGACCAGATTTTTCCGAATTCGGTGTACAATGATTAGATAATACTAATGATCTTCCAACAATGTCAATGTTGCTGTCGCTCGCTATACCGTATACTATACCTTTTTTTTTTTTTTTTTTTTTTTTTTTTAATCTAGAAGCTTTTATTCCAACTCGCTTATACCGCAAAAAGCCCGATGAACAATTGTACACAAACGGGTACACCTTTTCAGATTACTCTCTAAAACACAACTGCAGTGAACCCATCCGTCAATGAAATTAAAATGCCAGTAAACGCTGTCGAGGCGACAAAGAAACAGAAAAGTGCACTCCCTCCGACAACTCTACACAGGAAAAAAAAAACCTCGCGCGTACTGTATCATAGGGTGACGCCAAAGCTCAAAGAAAAATAATGTTGTTTCTCTGGAAAAAGAGAGAGTGGAAGAGAGAAAAAAAAGACAGTCCCGTCCAATGATCTACTTTTCACGCGTACGGGGTTAAGCGGTCGGGGGGTGGGCTTAAACACACACGGAGGTAGCGAGCGCGTAATTTACACCGGATAATGTTATATACGTACACACGTATGGACACACACACACACACACGGGGAGCGGATGCACTCGGTCGTATGGAGACGCGCACGAGCCCCTCTGGAGCATATGGGCGAGAACACTTTCTGTCCCTGAAAATCTCCGTGGGAATGGATAGTACCTACTTGGCTTCGTGTATCCATAAGTGCACACGCCGTGCTCTCGATACATACGTACACGGTCACCCAAAGTTGTACATTATGTATATATATATACGTATACATACACATGATACACCCACGGGGGTGTATTGGGGGGGAAGCTGTTGTGTCCACAAACGACGTGCACGGGTTTAATGCACTGTTTAGTGTATTTGCACTTGGTTCTAATGGGCCGAGCTTAGCGAGATTTAAATTTGGCCCCGAGCCCGGAACAACCTCGAGGGTAATCGGACGGTTTAATCTCTCCGGAGATTCGCGCGTTTCCACCCGTACGTTATATACACTTCTCCCGCGTCGCTCGAGGCTGTCCTTATTTTTTTTTTTTCTTACCACTTTTCGCAGTTCCGACCTACGTAAGGGACTCTCTAATGTATATGTGTGGGTACGCCTCGTTTTTCGGGAAATTTTCTCTTCTTTTCCGGAAAACTACTTCAAGACGTTTAAGTACTTTGGCGGTCGAGGTGGGTCTATTTCTTTATCTTCTTTTTTTTCGCACTGTGCTTTTGTGTAAGTTTTGGGGCTGTGCTTCGTGACCCTTAAACTATTATTCGTGCAATGGACTTAGCGGAGGGAAATGGGAAAAAAATTAACCGAAGCGAAAAAAAAAAGTACTTTTAATACGTTTGATGTTGGGACCAACTAGTGGTGCCATATGTGTATTTAAATCATTTTTGATCGTAAAGTATAATTAACAAGTAACTGATGCAGGATTGGGCACAACTATTTTGTGGATTTTTGAGGGCAAAAAAAGGAAAGTTTTTTTTCACGAGTAGGAAAAGTACATTATTTTGGCTGAAAACTTGCTTTTTTACTCATCACTTTTCACAAAACAGAGTATCAATTTTTTCTGCCGGACAAGTGCAATAGGGTAAATTATCGATATTGTTTATTATATTGAATTTTAATATATTTTCGAATACTTTTTTTTCTTTTGATTTGTTTTATCTATAAAATTTGTTTCTTTCAAAAATATTTTCAGCCAAAAATAATGCATTACAATAAAAAGAAAAGAAAAAAAAAAAATATTGAAAAAGTATTCAAGTCCAAGTGTTTACAAAACGTTTCCAAGAGGTTGACAGTTGATAACCAACACGTAACAATAAAAATTGTACTGGAAGAGAGAGTTGTAAGTATAGAATCGAGAAAATATTTTCCAAAGATCGTATAACACTGTAGAAATACAATAACATACTTTGTCACGTTTTATCAAAGAACTTTTGAATAAAAAATACGTTCTTGTTTCAAAAAAATTTGGTTGGAGCGGAAGTTGAAAAATCTAAAAAAAAAATGATGTAAAAGTCGAAAAATTATTGTATTAGATTGATTTTAAAATAACTCTGATAAGCTGACACAATAATCCAGTAAACTCAAAGCTATAGCCGTCAGATTATACACTTTAGTTATAAAACAATATACAAATTATCCACGTGAACAGGTTCTTTTCATCACTTTACTCGTAATACTCAACTCTCTCATAATATTCACGCAAACAATTTCAAATTATTAACGTGTTCCACTCGACTTGGCCCTTTACACCTTTTAACGCTAATTTTAACAAAATTGACTTACTTAACAATAGAATTTGTATCTCCTCTTACATACTCACATTCACAAATACACTACTTGCTCTAAGAAAAAAAAAAAAAAAAAAAAACACATTCCCCGCAAGCTCCGATTCCACAGAATCCACTCGAGCTCAAACAACAAAAGCTCGTAATCAAAGTAAAAGCCTAGCGGCTCGTCCATATCGGACCCACCACCCCCTATACGTATATATACATATAAAAAGCATCCTTCATCGCTCAAATAGTCAATTTTTCCGTGATTCTTCCCTCACCGCGGCACATAGCACCAGCCACTCTTTGGCCGACATTATACCCACCAAACGGCTCCCATTTGTCGGGCCAGTCCAGATAGAGAGAGAGAGAGAGAGAGAGTACCCGGTGCTCCCTCCAGGGCGGTCGCGCGCCACCCCAAAGCCGCGCAAACATATACCCACCGGAGAGGCGCGCGAAATCATCCCTTACACCCGGCACAAAGAAGTTAAGCGCGCACCCGCCGAGTGTTACAATTTCGCCTCCTCCTCCTCCTTTGTCAATACACACCGCGCTATTTTTCCCAGCCGCGTGCGCGCCCCCCCCACGCAAGCTCATCCCCACCCCCCGGTTGGAAACAGTTGCGCGGGGGTGTCCACCACCAGCACGACTGGCAAGTAGTAAGGGAACGCACGGGGTGGCGTCCCGTATCCCCGCCCCGAGTGCGTGGCCCGCCCCCCTCGTGGTGGCGCGTGGGGCGCCAGCCGAGAGAGAGAGAATCAAAGTGTCACGAGCAGCCGTGCAGTACACGCCGCGGCGAGGGTGCCCATGGACCTTGTCATTGTGATGAACAACAGTGAAAACAGTTTTCGCCCCGGTGTCCGGAGTCTGTCGCGATAGATACACAGTATACGTACCATCTGACCGCGAGCAAAACGCAGGTACAACGGAACGGGGGGNGGGGGGGGGGGGGGGCGGGGTATCGTTATCGCGGAGTGGAGACCAAACTATTGGCCTAAGATAGCGCGCGAGACGATATAGGAGTTGACGGGACGGCAGCAGCGAGATAGACACAAGTGTTGGGACGCGGCAAGTGTTGGGTCGACGCGGGGGAACGATGAGCCGTTGTCGAGGTAATCGACTCGTCGCGGAAGCACCGGGCCTTGATCGGCGGGAAGTGCCATTGGATCGTGTTTTCTCCCGGTTGGAGTTGGCCACCCGGATCCACTTGGCGACGCGATGATTGTTCCCTCCCCCCCTTGAACAAGAGGTGAGAGACTTACTTCCCTTGTCGCTTCGATAGCTTTGGGGTTCTTCGAGCCCGTGCTTGGCGTGGCTTGTCGCTTCGGGTTTTAAATGCTGAGCATGGAAATGGAGGGCATGATGATGATGATGTCGAACGCGTCGTGCGACGGCTGCGGCGCCGACAGCGACCGCGACTCCGACGGCAGTAGCATGATCGTCGACCCGGTCAGCCTCGACAAGAACGACGAGGACCTGTCGCCCCGGGCACCGTCCAGTCCGACGCTGCTCGCCAACTACCACAACAACAACCACCTGTACCACGCCACTGGTGTCGGTGGTGGTGCTGGTGGCAAGAGCTCGTCGCGCAATCGCAACCGCAAGAGGATGACCTACTCGATGATGTCGGCGAGTCAGCAGCCACAGAAAGCCAAAGGCAGCAATACTAGCAACAACAACAACAACAACAACAACAACAACAACAACAACAACAGCAGCAGTAGCAACGGGAGTGGGAGTTATTCGTCGGACAAGCTGTCCTCGTCGCTGATAAAGCCGCCGTACTCGTACATAGCTCTGATAACGATGGCGATACTCCAGTCGCCCCAGAAGAAGTTGACCCTGAGCGGCATCTGCGAGTTCATAATGTCGAGGTTTCCCTATTACCACGACAAGTTTCCCGCGTGGCAGAACTCGATAAGGCACAACTTGTCGCTGAACGACTGTTTCATCAAGATACCGCGGGAGCCGGGCAACCCGGGCAAGGGCAACTACTGGACCCTGGATCCCCTGGCCGAGGACATGTTCGACAACGGGAGCTTCCTGCGTCGGCGCAAGCGCTACAAGAGGCCGCCCCCGCACTACGTTCTCCGTGACCGGGCGATCATGGCGACCTTCGCCATCTGCGGTGGTGGGGCAGTGGGAGATAGGGGGCCCTGCCATCCCCACCACCACCACCACCACCACCATCCCCACGGGGTGATGCCGTACCCCGCCGGGGCGTACTTGGCGGCTGCGGCGGCGGCGGCTGCCGGGGGTCCCCAGGGGGCGACCGGGGCCTTGCCCCTACTGGACTTTCCGTCCTCGGCGCTGGAGGCGCTCAAGCTGCGGGGTTTCCTCGAGGCCAGCCAACAGCAGCAGTCGGTGCAGGCTCCTTTGTACAAGCCGGTGCCGATAAGCGCGCCCCCCGCCACCCCGAGGCAGCCGCTCGGTGGTAAGGGCGCCCCGGCCACGGTAGCGTTGGGTGCGAACGGTTTGCCGGGACAATCGGGGAGCTCCGGGGAGAAGAGGCGCAGCTTCAGCATCGACGCGCTGATCGGCAAGCAGGCGAGCTCGTGCAGTACCTACGCGGCGGAGCAGGCCATGGGGGGCCTGTTGGACCTCAGTCCGTCGGAGCACCGGGAGATCAGGAGCCAGGCCTCGGCCTTTTCCCCGCTCGTCTAAGGAGTGCATCCATACATGCATATACGCCGAGCAGACCAAAGATTCTCATTGTCATTATTATTATTATTATTATTATTATCATCATCATTACTATTACTACATGTATATGCGTTTTTGTGTGGGTGAGATAGTCGACGGCCTCGATTGAAAGTGCAATAATTATATGTATACCGAGTAATCAAAGATAATTTCCCTCCTCCCCCCCCCCCCCCAATAACCCCCGCGAGATGTGGGACCATAATTCAACTTTTTGTGCGTTTTGTCGATTATTGGTGCGAGAACGTTTGCACATCTATACAAGTTATCCCGATGGAATTTCCCGGACGATTCGCCGGGGGTTTCCCAAATTGTTGGACGCCGTGATATTGCGATGTATAGTTGTGTCGGGTCGTGCGTTGTAGTTTATTTTTTTTTTTTTAGTGTACATGAATCGGATCTTGCTGATTGATGAATGCGTCTTTGGTATTTGTTGTAGATTTTATGTTGCAACTGTCGAGCCTCTGCATCTCGGAAAATTAACTTTTGCGTCCAAGTTCGCGATGTTTTATTGTGTATTTTAATCTCTTTGGATATACAATTTTCAAGTACTACCCCGTCTTTTCTAAAGTGATGTAAAAATTGTATAAATTTATTATGTCTGTACTAAAACTATTTCTGGAATTAAAATCACCCAGAGTAGCCATTGATCGCGTTTTATTGAACTCTCGAGTACCAAAGTCAATCAAACGAAAACAAATTTCTTTTTCGTTTTTTTTTTTTTTGCGATGCAGAGCTCTGACGGATTAGTACATATATATACATGTAGAAGCATTGTAAATACACAATAGCTCTATTGTTCCAATGTGTGCTGAGCACTCGACGATTCCAGTAGCAATTTTTTTTTTTTTTTTCTCCAACACATTGCGCGTGTTGTACTTACATTGTATTCGATGGTAACATCGAAGCGAGAACGCGTGTACTGTAGTGTACATAATACATATGCAAGTCAAAGTGTAGAATTAGGTTTCACGAGGTAACGCATAGGGGAAAGAAAAAGATAATATAATATAGTATTATTAGACAAATGTTTAAATTGTTTTTTGGGTTTATTAATTCGCACCGTGTGTGGTGTCACGTTGATCTCAGGATGCGCGTTTGCGTCGATTTGTGGAATGATCGAGTTTGTACATTATGATACGCTAAAAATGAAAACACAAAGCATAGTTTAAATATTGGTTGAAACGATTACTTTTCCGCTTGATTTTCACACGTGGTGTGACGCGTATGATTTACAATCGGTATCGTTATCGTTGTCAAACAATAGCGCAAATTGCAAGTTTTCCTCGACGTCGTGTTGAAAAAATTATTGGTAAATAGTGAAAACACGTTTCGCGTTGACAAAAAAAAAAAAAACAAAAAAAAACAAAAAAACAAAAATACAGAGTTGTACGATATTTGAATGAAAAGAAAAAACCAGATGATTGTGCATCAATGTGTATATGGTATATATATATATATACATAAATTGTCTAGAGTTCGTCGTTTTAAGATAGTTTAAGTCGTAACAGCGCGCCGTGCGATATGTTTTAGATTTAACGAGTGTGAAAAGCGATAAGAGGAGCTTTATGAAGTCTGTCCGTCGAAAGAAGGTGCGATTATGAGTCAAACAAATAGACGACGTACGCGCATGGATATTTTGCTTGCGTCGATGGTCCCGAGTCTTTATTGTAAAGAAAAGGAATAAATTTCCAAAGAGAGAGAGAGAGAGAGAAAAAATTTACCAACCAAATCGTGGTTGTGTAGGTACACTCCGAGGTGCAGTTGAACAAATGAAAGAGCAAAAAATAAATAATAATCACGTATTGTAACACGGAAATAGATCGATGAATATATAAATATATATATGTATATGAAAAGAAAAAATTTGTACCTCGTGGGTACGCGAAACTCATTCCTGTAGCTGATAAAAAAACAACTATGAATGTGTCGAAAGGGATAGATTTATAATAAATATGACATACAAATATATTATAAATACACGATAATAAAATATACTTCAGTATAAGTCTCGATTGCATTCGTCAATACATTCCCTTCATGCATCCTCGACAACGACAACGCCTCGAGAACAATAAGTGGGTGGAAAATGGAAAAAAAAAAAAAAAATTGCAAGATTGCACTTTGTGCCACGAGCACATTAGCCCGTCCGTGGCAACCGGGAAAAGAATTTAATTTAAAGAAGGTCTCGTTGTATATATATATATACGCGCACGGAAGAACGTGTATATATGGCGTGTAGCGTTTTCGCGCGGAGTAATAACTTATTTACTCACTCTGGGCGGCCTTACGAGTTCGCGGAGGTGAAATAATGCGGGAGAGAGAAGGGCGGCATCGCGAGCGTCAGCAGATACAGACACAGCCACGCCAACCGAGGGGAGGAACGAGTAGATTCCCATTGCGCTTTAATCCCCTCTACGTAGGCGCTTTTACCGCTACAGGCGTGCATATATACATACATGTTATATATATATATATACATAGCAGTGGAAGCGCGTCTCGGGAGGGTGAGAATATTGCATTCCTCGATCGTGATGAAGATAACAGCTTCTCACCCCTCCACCCAATTCTCCTTGTATGTATAGCAATAAGGCTCTTGTAACCTCGTATCTTTCGCTACAGCGCGTACTGCTGGCGTCGCACTTGGCATCCTCATCCATATATACATACGTACGTATACCCCGTCTCTTGTCTTGTATCATCCTCGCTTTTCCAATCTCTCCGCGCGCTCGTGAAAATGTTTGCTGATGAGGGATGTCGTCGCGTAGGGAATTCTCTCGAATACTTTGACCAAATTATCTAAAAAAAAAAAAAAAAAAAAATAAACTACTTTGCGATAAAATTTCGATTTTACACTCGTGAAACAATCGTTGCATTGGCACGCGTGATGGGGTACAAAGAAGAGCTCGATTCCACGTACAATATATTATTTTCCGCTGTCCCCAAGAGCGAGCTCAAACAAACGAGCGAGGATTACACGGCGCGTTTAATTTTGGCACGTATGATGTTTACCCATCAACGTTACAACGTCGTTGTAAGACACTTTGAAGCCCCCGTTCCCTCAACCCCACGTATATATCATTGCACACGCCGTGCAGTACTTGACGTTGAATACGATAATGAGAAAGATTAGGGCTGGCAGCGTCGTCCCGTGTCGCCTTTGGCATCAGCGACAATGCCGGCCGGCCGGCGTCAACCGGCAGTGTTGGTTCCCATGATCGCCACACCGACACGCCACCTCCGTGCACATCGGAGATGGAGCCCGTTCGTTCCGTTTGGCTGCACACTCTCCTTGTTTGCCCTCGCAGGAAATAATGTAAATGCAAGGGGGGGATGGGAGTCGAGGAAGGCTTGGCGCGGGCCTTCGAAGGAGAGCGCTGGTGGGCTCATATCCGTGGTGACAATACAAACCGAAACAAACACTTAGCGGCGCGTGCCGGCCACGCGACCTCTCGTGCCTCCCTGTATATATATATGTAAGCGCCCACCTCCCCTCGGGCCTACACGATGTAAGTATATTGCATTCCGTGCTCGCACTTGTATACGTGTAATTCGGACACACTTGACGACACGCCGTTGATTGAAGGGACATCACTGTATGCATATAAAAATGGTTGTTGCCGTACACTACACTGAGAGGCGCGTGCTCTTTACTTTTCTCTCGCGACAAATTGCATCATGAGTATAGACGAACGAGGAGGCGCTCAGCGGCGCACTTGTACTGCTTATTACGGTTCGTTTGTTCGTGCTTCTCATTGGTAAACTTTCCGTTTAATTATATCGTCGAGGTATCACGTTTGATGTTACCGTGAGTTGGGCGATCGTTTTGTCTGGACGATTTCCAAAGTGTACTTTGTTTCGGAATTGATTTTCAGATTTTTTTCTGCAATCATGTAATACAGTTGAATCGTGATGACCACCGGAAGTTCAATGAAGTTCCATGCGTTGTGCCGTAGCTCAATCAGCGTAGTTTGGATTCAAAACGTAATAAATGCTATGGAAAATCACTTGTAAACGGAAAATACATAAGAAAAAAGAAAAAGTTCGTTGGACATTTGTAAAAAAAAATTTTCTTGATACGTATACAGTAATGTAAAAAAATTTATACATTTTTTTTTCATCTTTGAATAGCCATTTATTTACAAACCTTTATTTTAGTACAGCTGAACGTGAGTTTGATACATATCATCAGCATATAACTGATGCCTGAAAAGTATGCTTTTATTATTGTTATTTTTTATTTTTTTTTCAATTTAGCCTGCTATTATCCTTGTTTCAACACTTTGAGGAGTATTAAATGTAAAAATAATCATGTTTTTCATAAAGTGTTTACATTATCACGAAGAAAAAAAAAAAAAAAAAAAAAATTACATCCTGAAGTATCGTGCCTTACTTCATGATGGAACAATCGACATGTACATACTTTGATCTTTCGATGACGATTGCACCTATTGGGTACCGACAATCAAGCCACGCGGCGTATAGGTATTAGAATTCCTAGGGTTCTTGGGCCACGTAAGGGGGTCCTTTCCCGAGCTATTCAAGACGAACCGGGCGAAAGAGATTCACTGGCAAGGAAGCAATGAGACAACAAATGCATGACTCGCATACCGACTCCACCTACGCGATTTTGCCACGCGAAGCCGTGCGTTGTCACGTTGCCTTTCCCAAAAATCGTATTGCAAACGGTTACGTAACTAAAACCCAAAGCCCAAAACAAAAAAAATTTTACTCGCACGAAAAAAAAAAAAAAAAAAAATGAGTGCCTGACGATGCAAAACCAACTCGGAGAAAGCTTCGCGGTACAGAGACACGCGGGGACTGGGAGTACATAGAAATACAGTAGACAAGAGAGGGAGGAAAAAAAAGAAGAGGCACGTTAACTCAACAAAGGGAAAATTAATTGCGGTCCAAAAATAACATGGCGCCTATGGCCATTACGCCAAGAGAGACTGCACGCGCTGCAGAGAACGAGAAAGAGAGAGACCATAGATGAAACGGGCTCCACACTTGTATACATGTACACACAGAGACTCTGGATGCCGAAGCTCCCACGTAAACCGACGCGAAACGAAGTGAGGGTCGGTGTAGCAAGAGGTCCTCGATGGGAGGGGGGGGGGAAATCAATGCCTCGCCCCGTATGTATGTATTATATATGGTCTCGCAAACGCAAAGGATAATGTACATCATCATCCGAGCATTTTCTCGATCACCTCTATAGGTGTATACAGTCGCTCGGAGACAGATGGAGAAGAGCATTGGTAAAAAATTCCATCGAGAACTCAATAATCAGCATCCCCCGTGGAGCCTCGAGGGGGTGCGATGGAGAAACAATTTACCCAAGTGCACGCAATGAGGGACGAATAAGGACGCGCAAGTACACCCGCTACTTGGAGAACAATACCACGCGATGTGTTTGGTGTGCATACGTATAATAGTAAGTATAATCACAACGTGCATATACATATTGTATAGAACTCGCAAGAAAAAGGAAAGAGAGGATAAGGGCAGGGGGGTTGGTTATCCCAGCTCTCCGGCTCTCGTGCCGGGCGTGCGAAAACTTTGCCCGAGAATCTAATATCACCCGGTGGTACACACGCATTCTGGAAATTCCTCCGCTCTCCCTTTCTCGGTCGACGATACACCACCACCACCTCCTCCTCCTCCCTCCTGCTGAAGGTATGTGTATATAATATGTACTGCGCGCGGTCCAACGAGTTAGAGATGTGTCCTTATTCTCATCCTCCCCCACCCCACCAACGGCACAATCGAGGCTCTCCGCGTCCATATACATGTATACATCTCAAAAAGACGAGGATGCCGATGTTTATATATATATATATTCCATATCGTCTCAAGAGCTTTTCCACGTATACGTACAAAGCAACCCATCAGAGGCGGTACAGGTATAAGCACGTCCATACATGTAGGCGCGTGCGGATAAAACGGATGAGCCTCCTTCCGTTGGTCCATCTGCAACAGCAGTAGCGGTACGTATAGAGTGCGTCGGTGTGTATGTGTACGAGAGGAGCGGCTCGAAGGACTCGGTATATCCCGTTTTGCGCGGGCGCGCACCCCGAGGAAGAGGGGGACAGCCTAGCGCCGGCAGTTGCTATCTTAGCTACCACAAAGCAGCGATAACATTTTCCCTCCCGGAATGGAGAAGGCTCCCCCGGACACGCGCCCTCCCTTCGTGGGGCCTCGCAACCGGTCGATATCATCCCGACGACGAGGCCGGTCGCCGGGGCAACCCCCGGCGGGAGCCTCTCGTGGCCACGCCTCCGCAAACATGGCCGTTCGTTATTACGTTTGTATGGGTATTATGTACAGTCTTGCTTTTTCTTGTGTGTATATACGCACATACATATGCGCCAAGCTCCACACTGCCGCAAATACGTGCGGGGGGGGTGTATTGTCATCAGTCAGGAGCTTGCAAGCTCCACACCTGCATGTATACACGTACACGCATCGGCTTTCTTTACCCCCTTCCTTGGTCGCTTACTCGTGTGTATGCGCGTACCTACTTGGCTTGAATTATCATAATATTGGTCATTGTCGGTCTGTCGCGTTGGTTGTCCGGGAGACGCGAGCCCTGGTACTATACGTATATGTATATTCTTTGTATCCTCTCTGCGTTACGCGTACGCGAGAGAGGGTTGTTTCCTTCTTCCCTTTTTCTTTTTTTTTTTTTTCTTCATCCCCCGTCTAAGTCGCGCTTAACGGCACTCAATGGCGCTTCAATCTAAACTGCGTGGGCTCCGGCTTCTCTCGTCATTAGATGTTAATGATGATGCTCCCTCCTCGAGGACATGGTTTACTCGAGTCGTCCTTGATGCCGTCGCTCGTGAGTGTGTCTTTTGCCGAGAGCTTTTCATTTTTATACGCACTCCTCTTGTCTTGGGTCAAAGGGGCACGTTTTATTTTCCCCCCCTCTCTGTTTTTTAATACAATCAAGTTTTTTTTTTTTCTTCTTTCGTTTGTGTTTTTTTGACTCGTGTGCCCCAAGGTTGTCAGGGTAATGAGTAAATTGCTCGTTGATTCATATGACACAAGGTGAATAACGATAAAAATAACCGTAACAACCGTAACCCTTGTTATTTTTACTGTATTTTAACGTAAGAAATTTTACATCTTTTCTCAAAAAATAAAAAAAAAAAAAGAGAGAAAAAATATATGATTTTGCTCGATCGAACTGTGATTTTAAGCGTACCATTTCTTTATGTAACGGATTAAGTTTACGCATGATTATATATTACATAGGACACGAGTAGCGAGTAGTTGATACAAAAAGACGGTTGTAACAATATCATGGTACACACGATTACGGAAATAATAGTCGGAAAATCACACGATGCAATTGTACGGATCAAAAAATTAATTCGAAACGAAAACCCGTTTCATTCCGTTGTCGACGTGCAATCGCCAATATATACAGTCGCAAGTAAAGCAATACCCAATGAAACAAGACTCGAAGAATTTACCAGCATCGGCCAGTGCGTTTCACCTAATACTCGATCAAAGCACCAAAAAGCCCAACTCTGTCCGCAATGGCAACCAGTTTTCCAACAAATGCGCTTATGTGGCGGCGAAAAAAAAAGAAAAAAAGAAATAAATTCAAGTTTGCCACATACACGTACACGCGTCAGATACCTATAAAAAAGAGAGAGATGAAACTGCGACGAAGGGAAGGAGCGAGAAGGATCAGGGGGAGGGGGGTCGCAGGAGTTCCACACGCATGACAAATTAACATCCCCGAGGCTGCTCCACACACGTAGAGGTACACACTGCACGAGGCTCAAATAGAATCTGCATTACGTGGCACTGGCGGTACGAACATACATACATATATATGTATATATATACACACACGCACGCAGAGATACATGGAAGCTTCGACGCGGCAGCTTGCCAATCCAGCAGTTGGGTACACCTATATGTGTATGTATGCACACCACGCGCATCGAGAGATGAGCTTTCTCTCTCTCTCTGCTGGATATATATGTATGTGTATCATCCCCCGCGCGGACAACACGTATACGAGAGAGAGGGAGACGTAAGTGGGGTACCTGCAGTGTCAGTGTATGTGTACACGCGAGCGCGTATATCGGCTCACAGAGTATAGTCGGCAGAGAGAATATTATGTTTACCCGTACACACGGCCTCGCGATGCAAATAATCTGGTATTATTGCACTCTCTCTCTCTCTCTTTACATATATATATACACCTTCTCTCTTGCTTTTCCTCCTCCTCCTCTGGGCTCGCTTTTGGCCTTTCGATACAACTCGTTCGCCTCGGCTTTTTTTTTCTTTCTTTTCACCCTTTGTCGCCTTTTTCTAGTACACGGCCAAAGCGAATCCAAACCTCAAGTTCCTCAACTCAGTTGCAGGGTCACGGTTTTTCGAGGGTTGGTCTAAACAGGCTCTCAAAGAGCAGCACAAATTCTTTTTTATTTTATTTTATTTTTTTTCAATAACCCAATAACCTACAACCTTGATTTGTCCATCGATGATTACCGGTAAACTTTCACGCGGCATCTCTATAGTCGTACAAAGAGGAGGAAGCTATAGCCGTGGGTGGTTAAACATTTTATACCGCAGGGAAAAACTTTTTCCATTACCTTCGGCCATCATCACCGAGTATTTCTTCATTTCGCGCATAATCAGGCCGATATCGAGCCGTTCCCTTTGGTCAGGCGGAGGAGGAGGGGCGGGGAGGGAGGACAAGCGCCCGCGACGAAGCATCGGCATTCAGATTACGTATAGGGCCGAGAAAATGTTCCGCGTGCCGCGCTTGGGAACTCAATCCCCCGCTCCTCTCATTGTTAATCTACGGGTGATCCCTGCTCTGTTATCCACCCGAACGAGAGATACTCGAATTTTTCTTCTTTCTTTTTTTTTTTTTTTTTTTTTTTTTCCAATGTCACCGACATCACATCATAACAATCCTTTTTGGAACCATCTGTTTGTTTTTTGTTGTTTTGTTTTCAGATTCATCCATTGTGTGACATTTTTAATTGAAACATTCTTTGATGTGTTTGGTTGCAAGTGTCGGGTGGCCTCGTCATAGTTGACAAACATTACGCGAAGACTACAAAAATCGGAACGAAAACTTGTTAAATTTTGAAGAGCTCATATCCCAGCCCGACAAAAATCCTGTTTCCTGTGATATCGCGTTATCGTAAAAATTCAAATTGGACGAACAAAGCAAAATTCCCACGATTGCAACAAATGAGCCCTCGCACTCGACACCTCGAGAGAGCTCTTTCGTACGTATGTATATACACATCAGTGCACGAAGTCATTGAAGTTTGGACAATGAAGGCCTCACAGACCCAAAACGCTCATCATCAGAGTTACAGGCCGTGCACCCTAAAGATCCTACGGGGGAAAGACAATGCGACAATGAAAGCTCTCTCCGTTTTCCATCACGCAAGGTAAAAAAAAAAAAAAAAAGAAAAAAGAAAACCAATCACCGGGAACGATCCAACCGAATCGCCGACTATCCGTACTCTTCGGCTGAGAAATTTGCCGAAAAACAAAAGTTGAAAATCCATTCCCCCCCCCACCCGGAACAAGTGTAATTTCCACGCTTATTCGAAGCGCGTGCAAATACTTTACCGACGATGCCTCCTCCGAGGCTCCCATCCGCGGGACGTAAACTCAAAGCCAAGGCTCTGTCTTACTTCCATACACAGTCAAGCGCCTCGGCAAAGCAGAGACGACTCGTCGACTTTCGCGGCGGACGGAGAGTGAGAGAGCAGAGCTTGAAAGATTACGCCGCCATCTTGGATGTTGGTAAATATCCCGCCCCCAAAGGGAAGCTTGTAAAGAGACCCGCGGGGGTAGGGGGTGGCAGGGTGGGGGGTGGGGTTAAGCGAGCCGAAGTACACACACACACACACACACACATAGCAGTAGTGACTCTCTGCCGCACTGTATAACGCACAAACAGTCGTCCTCCTTTCTTCCGGGCTCTGCCAACCACCACCGCCACCCTCCTTCTGTTCCAAAGGATTTACTTTTTTCTTATATACTCTTCTTCCGTGCCCTCTCGCGTCTTTCTTACGCTCCCGAGTCCCCCAAAGGATGATGACGCTTGTCTCCCTTTCTCCTATACCTATACACGTACGTTGTATATGCAACGCGCGCGCGCGTGTGTGTGTGTGTCGAATGTGGAGGCGAAAGAAAAAGAAAGAAAAAAAAGGAGGGTCGGTATAAAGAGTGAGGAGGAGACTACGGCCTCGAGGTATTTTTCGACGGTGCACAATGTACGTAATATACGCGGCTCTTGCGAAGAATGCTTATATATATATATATATATATATAGCGCGGGCTTTGCGTCTTTTGCAAAGTTGCCCACTTTCGCGCCTCCGATTTACCGCAACCGAGGAGCCGTTTTTTTTTTTCTCTCGTCTTCGAAACGTATGTGCTAGCGTGTGTGTCTTATTTTACGACGTGTGCCATTGCTATGTATATAATCTAATATGTACTGGCGGGATGAAGGTATATAATGGCTCCCCGCGTTTTGGCGCGGCTTCGTCTATTCTCTCCTTGGTCGTGCTTCTTTCCCTTGTTTTGTCACAACTGTCTGGTCATTGGGGCGTTTTTTTTTTTCTTCTTTCTTTTCGATTGGCCCCGTCGTCACACCAACCGTATACACCTCGTGTACTCGTCATTGCATTAACCTTGAGATGATAAATCGCCGATGCTTTACCAAGTTTGCAAAGATAAAAAGCAAAAAAAAAAAAAAAAAAAAAAAAAGAAAAAAAACGGATAAAATCAGCCCCTCTCTTCCACACATGCAGAATCCCATGAATAGCTCGGATGTTGTATTTTATCGATCCGCCGATGAAATTCGCCGCGAGTTTTTGTACTACAATCGCCTTCGAGTGCCACCTCGTCAAACACACTCGTATACGAATAGCCAACCCCTGATTTAGCTTGTAATTGCTGGCGAATATTTGTATCACGGACGACGGGGCAAATAAGCTGACCAAAAAGCTAACGTACACACGACAAACGGAGATATAATAGAAAAGAAAAGGGCGAAGGGCACCGGTGTGAGTGTACATATATATACACACATCGCGAGAGGAAATCGTGCGGTGGTGGAGGTTGAAGTTTACCAATACCTGTATATGTATTATAAGCAGGCGCGCACACCCACAACGGCATTAAAACTCGACGAGCGAGCAAAAGTCTCTGGCTCCCTCCTCATCCTCACGGTTGTACGTGTACAATGATGTCTATATGATGTACTTGTATGTACGGGAGCAAGTAGTACGGGCGTACGTGTGTGCCGTCCCACACATCGGTTCGAGCTCTCCTATATACCTCCCCCCCCCCGTCATTCTTGGGTCTGATGCTTATGCCCACACACAATGCACAATAAAAGAGCATTAGGTCGCCCTGTGGCTCCGTTGAGCCGCCGACTTCCCTCCTCCACCTTCATCCGCGCATTGCGTACACACGCGCAGTCGCTCCCGCTACTCGACGCTAGTGTGTGTGTGTGTGTGTAAGTACTCGAAACACCTGGCAAACAAGGAAACAATGAGGCGCGCCTGCATGCCCACTTGGGCGGGATTTCGCGCATTTGGGGCGCCGCGCGGAGCCCAGCTTAGTTCTATATATATACCGAGGGAAGCTGCTGCACCCACGCCAACAAATTATCACCCCCACCGTCTCTTTTTTTTTTTTTTTTTTTTTTTTTCTTTTTTCCTCGAGTGAAAGCTCCCATCACCGGTGGTGGTGTCGAGGAAAAATCTGTTTATGA
>NW_019379467.1:413068-433068 GCF_000648655.2 Copidosoma floridanum | reverse complement strand
AAAAACATTTCAAACGATATATATTTTCATCATACATTATCAACAAAGTTATAATGACAATTTTCCTAAATTGCACGCGACGATTCACACAAAATGTATAGGTATTGCTCCTGTGTGTGTGTGTGTGTAATCATCAATCGTAAAACCATCGATTCGTTTAACCAGAGAGCCGCTAAAATCGAAAGAAAACACGGGAGAAGAGTGATCGGTTCCACGCGGTACAAAAATATTATTCCTCCATACGAAACGCTCACTTGCACCCAAACGGGTAGAAGCGTTGCATCTTGTACAAACGATGCAAGGGCGAGCGTGACGATGATGATGCACTGATCCCTTTTCGAGGTCCCGTGATGGCGGTTGTACGAAAGAAATCAGCCGGCTCTTTCGATCAATTGAAAAACTCGTCGTCGTCGAACGGATCGTTTTCCCGACTGAATATGTTCACCGAGTCTGACTTTTTTATGTACTGGTCACCCTTTCCCCGGCTGTTTGCGTACTTTAGGTGCTTGGAACTCTTGACTGGCACGGACGAGCACTCGGGCACCTGGTCCTCCAACTCGGAACGAAAAGCAAAGGCATCGTCGTCGAATCTCGGGTCGCCGTTGAAGAACGAGTCCCTTCCACTGTCCTCGGAGGCGAACCCATCCGCGGCCGGATCTTTCACGTCCGAGGGCAACTCCTCCGGCGTTACCTTCAAATCCGACCCGATCCTCGGTCTGTCGGACGCGTCGCTCGAGGCGCTCGCGGTCGGCGTTAGCTCGTCGTCAAAGTAACTCGACGACTTGTACGCCTTTGGTTCCCTTCTCGACTGTTCCTTCAGCCCTCGCGGGCTCCTGGGACTGGTTGGCTGTTTCCCCTCGACTTCGGGCCGAATCCTGGCCTCGGGGCACACCACCGGGTCTATCGGGGCTTCGGTGCGCTCCGCGCTCTGGGTGAAGTCGTCCTCGAACGGGGACGTCTGGGACTTTGGCTGTGGCCGCGTCCGGTGCCTGTTCATTCGCTTCCTGTGCAAACTCTCGGCCTTCGAGTCCGGATTCTCGGACCAGTATGGCCTCTCCCCCCAATTTTCGAACTCTTGGTCGCTGCTCCAGTAGCTCTCTCGGCTCCGCGATCTGTAGGGTCTGTGGTACGGGTCGGCGTCGTTATCGCTGCACTCGGACCTCGATACCGCGCACTTTGGCCGGACGTCGACGTACATCATGTCCCTGCCCTCGTTGGCGCTGTTCGGCCGCTTTGGCCAATATTTCTTCCTCGTGAGGTACCTAGGCGAGTCCTCGGGGTGCTTTGGGCCGTACTCCTCTTCCCAGCTGGGGGGATAGTCGTAGTGCCGGTCCCTACCTTCGCGGAAGTAGTGGGGGTCGTGTTTCTTGAATGACTCCCTGGACGGGTACTCCCCTTCCGGGGCAGCCCGTCCTCCCCTGTAAAAGACACCGTCGTCCTCGTACCTTCTTCTTTCGTATTCCCGCCTGTACCACCTTTCGTCCTCTTCGTAGCCCATGCTCTCTTGGCTGCTGAATCTTTCGCGCTCCTCGTCGGTCCACATGGCCGGTCTCCTTTTGCACTCCTCCTCGTAGTACGGGTGCTCGGGTCCCCAAAAGCCTTCCCTCTCCCCGTTCCAGGGCCTCTGCTTCAGCCGGCACATGTAGTAGGCCTTGTACTCCTCATCGTCCTTGTAAGGGGCCATGTTTTTTCGATGCAAGTGCCGCCTGCGTTCTTCCTCCCACCTTGGGTCGTCGTGCCAAGATTCGCGGGGTATCGGCTCACGAGGTCGGTGACCGCCGCCTTTGACCCACGGCGCACCTCTGGTCTTACGGCACATTTTGTCACGGAAAATTCTGTCCTTCTCGGGATCGGCGGTTTCCTCGTAGAAAGGCCTTTCCTCGAACGGTGGTAAATCGTACCTAGGGTGTCGCGCCACCGAACAACACGGCTGCTCTCCCTTGGCTTTCCCGTTGCTCTCTTCGCTCTCCTCGTCGTCTTTCCACTCGTTGTCGCTTTCTCCCGAGTGTCGGTGTATACTCCTTCTAGTTGGCGCTTCTCGACTAAACTCCTTACCCTCGGGGGACCACGGGGATGTACCCCCGATAGATCCTTGATGGCCTTCACCAGTTGACGATTTGCTCGTTTGAAACGCGTTGGATTCGAATTTCGCCCAATTATCCTCGTCCTTGGAACCCTCTTTTTCCTTCTTCGTTTCCGCAAGTGAACCATACATGGAATCCAACTTTGGGGGTAACGGCTTACTTTCTTTATTGCCACGGTGCGTGTCTGTGTTCAACATCTTTATCTCTTCGAATATGTCCATCACCGTGGTCTTTACGTCTTCGTCTTTCTTGGTCGTTATTTTCGCGCTGATCGACGTTTGTTGCGTAAAGTTGTCCGAAAACAAGCTTTGTAAATCCACTTCAGTGGCCGACATGACTGAGCTTTTGAGCGGCGAAGTGACAAAATTGTCGTTATTCAGGCTCACTTGCTCCACTTCTTCAATTATTTCGCGTAAGGCTGCATACTTGTCGCTGGACGCCGAAATTGACGATTTGATTTCTGATTTCTTGTCGACGATTTTCGACAATTCGTTGACCTCTTCTGCCGTGATGACGAATTTGTCCAAGGATTCTTTCGATTCGTTCATATTTTCGCCGTTGCTCATTTTTTCCGCTTCATCGCTTTGTACTTTTGTCACATCGGATGACGAGTCGTTCTTCCGGAAAGTGTCTTTGCTGCAAAACTGTTCGTCGGACTCGGTCTCCTCTTGGGAATTGATTTCCATTTCTTTCGGAGATTCGGAATGATCTTCAACCGATTTCGACTCACAGGCAGACAAAACTCCTGCGTTTTGGCTTTCAACGGTGGATGGTAACTTGACCGACAAATTTGCCAGAGAAGCAACAGTTTCGTCCATCTCGTCACTTTGAGCGTCGTCTTCTATATCCCCCGGCTCTTCTTGATTTTCCGACGTAGCTGTCTCTTCCTCTTCGCTGGATTTTTGCGCTCCAAACTCATGGTTGGCGTGCTCCAATTCCAATAGTTCCCTAAATACAGCGTATTTATCGTAATCAGTGTTTTTAGATTTCGGCTCTTGATCAAACGTCGCTTTAAAAAGTGGCTCGTTTGACGAAGTTTCTGCAGTCTTGGATAATGATTTTTCGGCACTAGTATTCAAATCGTTGCTCTTTGACGGAGCGTACATTTTATCGGTGGATGCCGTATTGCTGTCGGATAAATTGTCCTTCCTTGCCAGGGATTCGATACATTCCGTCAACTGTTGCAACGTCAAACTCGTCACTTCGGCTACGGACATTCCGAGATTATCCGCCAAGTCAGTTAAAAAAGTAGACGTCAGTTGACTCAAGGTTATATCCTTGGTGAGGTTGGCCCAATTGATCTCGGGCTTGTTCATTGGAATGCTTTTCACGGGAGACTTTGGTGATTGAAGTATGGAGTTGAACGAATCTTCAAAGCTTGAGTTTGAAAATCCTGAGTTTTTGTCGGACCTCTTGGGCAGTTGCGGTAAGGGAGGGCTAAAATTATCATCGAATCGGTCTTTCATATTTTTCGGTGAACTAGTTCCGCGATACTTGCGCGTGGGCGAAGGCGAGCTTTCTTCTCGCTCCAGGAAGTCGTAGTGGAAGTGTCCCGCGCCATGAGGTGGTCTCGGAGGTGGTTTAATTCCTCCTCTGGAGCTATGCTTCTTTGGCGGCAGTGGGGGAGGATTGATTAAAATACTTCCAGCACCTCTTGGCGGAGGTTCGGGAACATTGTCCATTTCTGCACTAGAACTCGACAACCTAGAGTTTGCACCGGATGAGCAAGACCTCAGTGGCGACGCGGGTGATTCGCTCGTGGATGAAAAATCAACTGGGAATGATCTATCGATCGACTGCGACTTACCTCCACCGTATTCCGATATGTATTCGTTTCTACGTGAGGAATGCAAATACTTTTTTGGGCTTTGCAATTTAACTAGAGATTGCATACTTTCAGTAGATTCTCTGCCATCGTATTTACTAGAGTTCATCGACATGGACATGACGTAGCCGTAATGCGAATTTTTCGGTCTTGTGGTTTCCTCCGGTGGCAAGGAAACTGATAAAGATTGATGTTGCATCGATCTCTTCCAGTCCCTGCGATACGATTTTGGGGAACTCGTTTTCTCGCTCGCGGGTACATCGGCCTCTTTAAATTTGTCAAAGTCAGCGAATTCACCATCTTCCAACTGACTCGGCGTTTCCGATTGTAGATTCTCCACCGAATCAGACGTAGCGTTGAAATTCGTTGGAAAAGTATCTTCCGAATTGGTCGTGGCCAAATCTTTCAGCACCTTTTTCGGGGGATTTTTCAAATGCTGGAAAAAGTCTTTCTTATCCACATACGGCTTCTTAATTCCCGTTCCAAGAGGATCCAACTCCGAAAAGATATCCACCTCTTTGTAACGGTCTTGCGATTGAGATGGCTAGAAAAAGTATAAAAAACGTGTTAAATTATACATACAGTTAACATTAGTGTAAGCTCTTAATCCTCTTACCGGCTCCTTGTCTTCATCGCTTGAAGAATTCTTTCTCGGAGTACTGGGTCGTTTGCCCTCATTGAACAACTCCTCAGTTTCCTTATCAAACCAATGAACGGATCCTTGAGGAGGCGGTGTTCTGCTGTTAACCACGTTTGCCGGACTAGACGTACCGGACGTTGGCGTTTGCTGCACAGTCTGTTGCCTTTCAAAGTGACTTCGTTTGGAAGATGAAGGAGGTGGAGGTAAAATAGGTTTGATTTGTTCTTTTATCTATTAAATGAAAAAAAATAAAGAATTAACGATGAGAAAACCGATAATCAATGAAAACCAATGGGGTAACAGTTGGAAAGAGCAGCGACCTTCATATTTGCGAACGAGTCCCCAAAGGGATCCGTTTCGAAGGGGTCCTCGGCAGCCCTGGGGTTATCGGGCGTAATTTTTTCCATCTGATGGATCCCCTGTTGCAACGAGTTCAACTCAAATTGTAAATCCAACAAGTCGGCCACGACTCCGCTTTGCGTCTCGTGTTTCCTCGATCTGTCGATTTCCGAGCCCGTTCGGTGAAGCGCCGCTTCACTCCCGGCCGCGCCCTGCTTTTGAAAATACAAACATCTATATTCTTTCGAAACGCTTTACGCGAATCGTCTTATGTATAATATAGAAGTGCAGGCACATATGTACCTTGGTATCCGGGGAGCGTTCGATCGAGTAACTAGCCCCCCTTATGACGTTGTTTTCAATGTGTTGCTTCGCCAATTCGATTTCTTTCTTCTTTATTTCGAAAACAACTTGAAAAAGATCCCGCATGGCAATCACCACCTGAAAACAGTTTTATTTGGTAAAAAAAGAAAAAAAAATAAAATAAAATAAAAAATTGCGTAACGAAATCAAAGTACCTGACTGGCAGCCTTGTCAGTCTTGATTCCAAAAAACCGGTGCCCCGTATCGGGTGAACCAAAAATGTAACCAAATGCCCGAGAATCGCTCATGTCTTGGGCAATGAACGATATCTTGTGCACCGGGTGGTGATACAGACAGTCCTGGAAACAAGGACAACGATTGTAAAGGCACATGTATACATAGCGGGGGGGGGGGAGGGGAGGAAAAATAAATCTCACTAGATACTCACTCCGTTTTTCTCGTCCCTCAAACGCAGCCCGTCGATATTGATTTGCACGGTGATCCGCTGCTTGTGCTCCCCGGCCGCTCGTATCGCCATTTTCAGGTCGGCAAGCGCATTCTGACACATCCGATCGCCCCGGGCTTCCGACACCTCCAATATACCGATGAGCTTCGCCTTGAAGGAGACACCGTCCCCCATAAACCGAGCCGGTTCGTTTTTTACTGAAAACACGATTCATCCGTTATCCAGTGGTCCCACAAGTAAACTCTGACTTAATGGGGGATGAAATGAAGAAACGAGAGATGAGTGGAAAAAAAAAAAAAAAAAAAAAAAAAGGAAGAAAAAAACCTTAATCTACTTTTCCGTTCTTCGATCCGTCTCGACATGGACACTCGCGAGCTGATAAAAATTCATGAGACCCCCGGAAAAAAGTACCCCGAGCTGGTGCTCCAATTGAAATGGACACTCACCGGCAGCCAGATACAAGCGAAGAGCGACAAGCAAATTTGAATTATTAATGGAGCCCATATACAGTATACATATACGCATGGGGGCCATCGAGGTTGTGTGCAGCCGGTGTACATGTATCGCTTGAAGTTACTTTGCGGCGAAACCCCCGACGAGTGGCATCGGTTTTTGCGCGCATCTCCTGCCGAGAGCCCCATAACTTATTGCCAGTTAGCGATACCCCCCCCCACCCCTCCCGCATTGTCGTCCCAGACGAGTTCGATTCCTCCCTATCGCTTCTCTCTCTGGATTGGGGCGCACAAATGCAATCACGCGCCGAGAGCTTTCGGGGGATCGAATTGAGTTTTGCCTCGCTGGGGGGCCCTCTTCGGGGCGCCCGCCGATGCGACACCGATAGGGCACCTATACGAACGAAATTAAGTTGTTGCGTGTTGCCGAGCCGGATCGATTAACGTCCGCTCGAAGGAGCGCGCGAGGAACCCTGGCGTGGCGTTTTTTTGTTGTTGTTGTTGTTGTTGTCGTCCACGTGTTTTTCACGTTTCACCAGGCTCCGGGAGCAATCGCGCGGAAAACTCATTGTTCCCCTCCGTTGTTCAAACGTATATAGGACCGATCGAGGAAATACATTCGATG
This sequence comes from Copidosoma floridanum, assembly GCF_000648655.2. The sequence continues at coordinate 426,334 of NW_019379467.1, read as the reverse complement.
CCCGTCAAACGCAATGGCCTCGACATGTAATATATACACGTTACCAATGTCGCTTATTGCGATGAGGGTTAATTACAGTTTTGGAGTGTGTGTACCTGTACTGAAAATAATTGAGCGCGTGCTGCTTAGAGCTCGGCAAATGAAAAGAGGAAGATGGGGGTGTACGGGCGGAGGGGAAATTTAGAATAATTCGACAATACCCGGGAGTGCGCGGAGCGGAGCAATCGCACCGGAGATCGATCGACCTAATGGGGCAGACGCGCACTTGGTCGTCAAACGTCGCAGTCGAGTACACGTTGGAGGAGGGGAGTCATTATTCCGTACGGAATAACAACTTTGTCCATACGCGATCGCGCACTCGAGCGAGTACTCTTTTTTTTTCTCTCTCTCTCTCTCTCCTTGCTTCGAAAACTTTTTACAGCGGAGGAGGTGGTGCATTTGTGCCCCGGCGCTCGAGTGGAGAGCGCCAACTGTCGACACTCGAGTCGGCTCTCTCTCTCTCTGACCTCCCGCGCGGGGTCGCCGCGGTTCTTCTCCGGCGTCGGGCTGTAGGGCCCTCGAAGCCCCTCTCTTTGCGCCAGATGCCCCCGGGTACAACATAATAATGTGTTGTATATATATATATATATGTGTATAAACGGAGTACCCATGTGGACGTGAAATATCGGTGCAGGTTATTACACTTGATGTTGCGTTATCGAGTTGAATTGGAGGTGCCGATGTTTTACCAGATGGAAATCGTGCACTGGGGCAGTAGCTTATGTACGGGCAATCAATTTGCATGCAATGAACGTGCAGTGTATACGATCCATGCGTTACCACGAGGGTTTCATGTTGGGATGGAAGCAATTATTCGCGACCCGCACCCTTGATACGCTCAAAAACCGATTGGAGGCTTGTGACGATGTAGTGCCGCGGTGGAAAACGGAACGGTCGATACGCTCGTAATCTCTTTTCGTTCATAAATATTTTGTCGCTCATCAAAGTATATCACGACCTCGCTAGGCTTTTGTGTGCCCTTCATCCGCCGTTTACTTACACCGAGTCACGCGAGCCTTTTCCTTCGCTCGAGTGACCATTTCGCGGACATTTGTGTCTATACACGCCATACCCTTTTTAGTTTGCAAAATAATCACGCTTCGTGTATACGATCGAAACGGAATCAAAGCATTATTGTCTCTGCAAAATTAACGAGACATTGAACCGTCAAAAACGATTGCGGTATGTCAGTGACTCGTGGGCATGATGTAATGAGCCACAGTCTCCGTAATTGTGGATTAGACCAATAGTGAAGGAACCTGATCCCTACAAGAGTTGATGGGCCCCGATCGCATGTTGTATACCATGTTACCCTCATTCAGCGAGTAAACGGTACATGTACGATTTAGGTGATTGCAACTTGACTCATTACAAACACATGAGATTCCAAGTGAATGTGTCGAATTCCTTGCACCCCCCAAGGGGATTCAGTATATATATTTACACAAAAGCCCATTAATTTAACAGCGATGATGCTTGAACAATGGTTACATTGAAATTTTTTTTTTTTTTTTTTTCGAGCCAAAAGAGCTCGCGCGCAACCGACGAAAAGTCACGAGAAGCGACGTGCCGCTCATTCTATCTCAAAACAAGATCAGAGTAACGCAGGGGTTGAGGAGTCATGGACCGAAAAAAAGGGGGGGGGGTTGACGCGAAAAATACTCGAACCACTGGCCCCTTTTGTCCACACTGACAGTATTATATATTGACACACGCATACGATAGGCGACCAAGTAATCCGGTACAAGTGCCGCCATCTACCGGCGACCAGGGGCGCGAATAACCAACCCCCTATACATAGGAGTATAGCGCGGGAGGGTAAGGCAGTCCAAACGCGACGCACTCGTGTATCGAAAACACGCACGCACGCATCGGGATGATAAGTATTGTACTTATCAAAGGATCAGCTGAAAACAATATACGTACCGCTACGCTCCTTCGACCTTTCGCGCTGCCCTTTTCGCGACACCCACCCCCCTCGCCCTGAATGACGTTGGAGCACTCGATGACCCTATACGTACGTATGTGTGTGTGTGTGTGTGTTTACCGAAGGATAACGATGCTTGGCTGGCGGCACACTCCGGTGAAGGGTAAAAAAAAAAAGGGCCCAAGTGGAGCCACCCCCTGCCCACCTCCGGCCCTCAAAAGTAAAAAAAAAGAAAACCCCCACACGCGCGTACCAAAGAGTTAACACAAGATTTGATTGTGCAGGTATATAAGTGTATTATATTGTAACGTGGGTACTCACACTTGCATGGGCTGTTTTTCTTGCGTAGCGTCTGCATGAGGAACTCCACTTGTCCGGCTGCCACGAAAACTCTGCCAGAAAGTTGTAGTCGGTGCCGCTTGGCCGTGGACTTGTTATTATTATTATTATTATAGCTTTACTATTTATATACGTGGAGTGATATTGTCGCGGGTACTCGGCTACGAGTGGACGACGAGACGCGCTCGCATGGCATCCAGTGAGACAAAAACCACCCTCCTTTTGGGTCGCGGTGTTGCACCGAGGACACGTCCCCTTGTCAGCTCGGGATTTGGCTTAGCGGGGCAAGGCGCGCACTCCTCGTTTCGTGTGTTTACTCACTCACTTTTTTTTTTTTTTTTTTTTTCCACCTCCGCCTCGTTTCGGGGGGGGTTGGTTCCTTCCTCGCGTCGCGCACCGTTCACTATGGGTGCCTCTTGTCCGAATCAAGTATACTCTCCCCTCCTCCTCCAGGCTCTATTATTTTCTCGGGCGAGTGGCTGTTGTTTCCGTTCTTTGTTTTTTTTTTTTTTTTTTTTTTTTTATTGCGTACACTTTTTTACGCGAACGCGTGAAATCGCGACGGCAACGCACGAGACAGCAGCAGCTGTCCGGCTGTGGCTGTCTTTTTTTCTCCCTCTCTGTTTCGTACGGAGGCTACGGTTGTCTCGTTCTCTCTCGTTCGTTCATAGTGTGGTCTACAGCTCCGCTTCCGAGGCTCCTTCTCTGATCAATAATAGAGCTGCGCGCGCCCCTCCAACTGCGTGCGTTGTGGGTATAATACAATATGATATACAATGGTAAGTATACGCACGCTCGACGTTCATAAGAACAAGTGTGCGTGGGCTCGGAGAGGTGGATGCGTTGGGATTTGGTAAAAAAACAAACAAAAAAAAAAAACATAATGAAATAATTAGGTGCAGAGTGAATACCCTCTCTCTCTCTCTCTCTGGCGGGGGTGGCTTTTGATGGGCACTGCCAGAGGGGATGAATGGCCGAGGCGAGAGGTCGTTGGGTTGGTGGCCCTTGACGGGGGTGACGTTCGTGTGGCGCTGACGAGGGGATTTGGGACGTTTTGGTCAGACGGGATGCAACTTTTCTTTTTTTTTTTTTTCTCTCTCTCTCTCTCTGTGATGCTATCAATCCCTCCCTGCCTCTGAGCTAATATATTGCGAATATATATATATATTTTGAGAGTTGAAAGATTTTCTGGGTTTGTTATTGACATTCGATATCGAGTTCGCATCGCTTACATCAGAGAGATTATAAATATATACTCCTTTTGATTTGCTTTCGAATGGCCATTAGTTAGGTATCCCCCTCATTTTATTTATAATTATTATACGTGTCCGTTACAAGCTTCGTAGGTTATTCAGCGCGAGATTTCTCGAAAGCCTGGGTTTTCATCGATAAAGTGACGAATAAAGTGATGGGGGTTTTTTTTTTTTTATATGCAGGATAAAGAGTGAATTTTATGTGTTTTAAAGAACTTTATTTTGGCATAGGTTGCGTCTCGAGTGATAAATCTATCAATATTATAATTAATCAGCGGTACTTTTTCATTCGACAAGGGAATCCTGCGGTGGCATTGTCAACGATAATTATAATCAAATATCGATTCTACGTTTCCTTATGTATGCAATTCAAGGTCGATTCAAGTGAATCATTTCAGCATCAAAGTTTCTCCGTACAAATTTTCCGTATGTCATTCTGATCACATTTCATTATTTTAATGAATGGTAAAATAATACACAGCAAAAAATAGAAACAACAAAATGGATAAAAAAAAGTCTTTACGTTTTCGTATTTCATCGTTTCAATTGTTTTTTAATTTTTTACGTCTCAAGTTGATGTGAGCGGTACTTACGTTAATTCTCCTTCACTAAATTTGAAAAATAGAGCGCTCTTCGTTCGGTCGTCTGCTAACGGTTTTAGTTTGCGTTTTCATCACCACGTTGGCTGCTGGCGCTAGTGCGCAAAAAATATATGCCAATATTTACGTGTATATGCTTTTAAACATGTTAAACATCAGTGTGTAAGATGTAAAATAACTGTTGGAATAACGAAATTTGTTGTTGATTTTATTAAATTTTGTTAATAAATCATGTCAGAGGACGATAGCGTAATATTTTTGAGAGGAAACGGTGACGAACGTAGGTTAATTACCATTGTTTATATAGTGAAATGAGGTTATGTGATCAGTTTGTTGTCAAACTGATTTTGTAAACACAAATCTAACTATTTGTTTAAAATTATGTTGTGTCTTAGCTTGTGACGATGTTTGGGACGATACAGCTCTTATAACTGCCTATGATAAGGCGATTGGTATAGCAAAAAAAGAAGCATCAAAGAGGATGGGTGTTGAGTTCAAGGGTACAGGTGCTGTTCCAAAGAAAACATTATCTCACAAGCAAACCCGTCAGTCTCAAGCACCAAGGGTATAATTACTTTAAATTTATATGTACAAAGTGCCAGTGGATGGAGTTTTTTTTTCTTATTAGTGACATCTTTTTTATTTAAGAAATGGTGTATTGGTTCTCCCTGTAGAGCAGTATACTCAGAGGATGGTGAAATCTATGAAGCAGTTGTTACAAAAATTTTTGAAAACACAGGAACGTGTATTGTTACGTTTATAGGTATGAATAGATAATCAGATAACTGTTTAATGTTGGCATACTTTAATTTATGCTAAAATGTTGTTTTTGATTCATTTAGTACTTAATAATGATTATTTACAACTTTTCAACTGTCACGATTTATTAACTAGGATACAACAATAAAGAGAAGGTAGAAATTTCTTCATTACTTGAATCAGAAGGCTTACAAAGTCAAATAGCTCAGAAAAAAGATGCAGCAGCTGTTGAACAAAGTACCAGTTCAATGGAATTTGAGTCCCAAAAAGTCAATGGTTTTCAAGATCATCAAATGGATTATGAGGTTAGCAGAGATAAATCGTTGAAAAATATGTGTGCACCTGGACTATCATTTAATCCCGACATTGGTGCGATTCCCCCAGCTCCCCCACTGCCACCGCAACTAATGGCTAGGTAGGTTATAAATATTCTATTTTATTGTTTTCAAAATTAAAACATTTCTTTTCCTTTAGATTACCAGAAAATGATGCTGATGCTCTCTCTAGTATGTTAATGTCGTGGTATATTAGTGGATTTCATACAGGTAAAATATTAATAAATTCAGCTTAAGGTACAAAATTGTTAATCGAATGATAATTGTTGCTTCCAGGCTATTATCACGGATTAAAACAGGCTCGAAGTGAACAGGAGAAAAGAAAAAAATGACTTTTTTTTGAAATTGTAAAATATTAACGATTTATTCTCAATTCGAGTACTTATGTACTATATAGAAAGGACCCAAAGCCACAGAGCTGCTGTAGTTAAATTCGAAAATATTAACGATTTATTCCTTAATTAAATATAATTTTTTAAATAAAAGTTAAAGCTTGATATTTAAAAAAATACAAACTTTAGCAACATAAAATTTAATGATTTTCTTTCGTTACAAACACGCTTTACCAATACTTGCTCAACATCTCGAGAGCATGTAATGATGTACCTCCCCAGCTGTTTTGGTAATTGCATTACCATCATCATCGTATTCATCATTATTTTCTGCATCAGAAAAATAGTCGTTCCACTCTTGATACTTCAAAAGCATTTTTTTTACAGTAGGCTTAACATATTTCATTGCTTGTTTTACATGCTCTATATCGTTCACTCCTTCGTTTTTGTATTCATTAAGGGATAAGTTTTCGTTTTCCAAGTAATCCCATACAGGACGAAGCTGGATCATCCAGGCCTCTCTGCACAATAATCTAAGATCAGCGCACGAATATCCCTTTGTATTCACCAATATGTCCTTGTACTCGACAGACTTGAGTAGCTTTGGCTTCAGATAAGTCTTTAAGATATCATCTCTCGCTTGTTCATCGGGTAAACCGACGTAGATGTGTTTTTCCAAACGTCGCAACAGTGCCTTGTCCAGTTCCCTGTGTGTTGATGATAAATTTTTTACTCTCAACAGATCCAACATTATCTGCATCATTGCAACACAAACCATGGAATATTCGTGGCTGCGAGAAGTAACACGTTCACGGTCTCCATCGACAACAGACCATCGAGGCGCGCCAACAGCTCAGCTCTGAATCTCCGGCTCGGCTCGGACTTGCTCGAGGAGTCTCCTCCGCTCACTGTCCAATCGACTTCATCGATAAATATGATCGACGGCGCGTAATACTTTGCCAAATCCGACAGTACCTGAAAGACGAAATAACGCGACTCCAGCGAGTAAAAAAAAAAAAACTCGTCGATCTACAATTCAGCTAACACTCGCTCACTCGAACGTATTTTTCGCTCTCGCCACGCCACTTGCTGATCAACGAGCTCGACGTTATGTTGAAGAACGTAGCGTTGCACTCCGTCGCCACGGCTTTGGCCAGCATTGTTTTTCCTACGAATGTTATTAAGCAGTTTTAACGACAGCACCACTTCAGTGTGATGAATTAAAAGTTGGATTTACCGGTTCCCGGGGGCCCGTAGAGCAGTACTCCCTTCCAAGGAGTCAACCTCTCGTTGAACATGCACGGGTACTTTATGGGGTAAACGGCGGCCTCTTTCAGCAGGTTTTTGCAGCTGTCGAGGCCCTTGACGTCGTTCCAGTGGACGTTCAGATTGTCCAAAACGATTTCCTGCAACACCGCGTTTACCGATTTGTGACCTTGGAAAAGAAAAAAATCGGTAACACTTTAGCCAACCTTAACGATCACGTCGGCGATCTCGCGCCACTCGGACCCCGGCGGGTAGAGATTGCCTAGGGGCTTCAAGGATTTCGGGCCCCCTCTCTTGTCCTGCGTGCCCTCGATCGCCGAGTACTCCGGTGGGAACAGCTGGGTCACCGTGATGTTGAAGGTCGGATCGAACTTCTCGTTGCTGCTCTTCTTTGAGGCGCTCGTCGGATCGACCACTTCCGCGACTTCATCTAATTTCTGGGGGCTTTTCCTGGCAGTCCTGCTCCTGTCCTTCTTGGACCTTTGAAAAAACGATCGAACGGACGAATGAAATCGATATGATCAATCGAGGGAAAAGGAAAAACTTACGCTACGCTGGCGAAACTCGGCTCTCCTTTTTTGCAAATCTTCGGGTACTTGCTGTACTTGGTGAAGTAGTACTCAAAGTACTCGAGCAGGATCGTGTCGAGGTCGACGTTGTCGCAGACCTCGACGTCGAGCGCGAGCCGCGCCTCTCTGAGAAAAACCTCGCACGAGTCCACGTAGCTGGGGGATGATTTTTTATTTATTTTTGTTTTTTGTTCATAACTTGGTGTCCTTGAAAAATTAATATGGTAAGTGAAGGTGGATCGACGTACTCACCAATTCTCATAGAGAAACTCGGCGATGAGGTACAGCAGGTTTTTCTTGCGCTCCTGCGCGCGCTTCTCCTCCTAATCGTCGTGTTTATACGATTTAGTGCTGAGCTTTATTTTATACTTGGGGGGGGGGGAAACATTATCTCACAAGCAAACCCGTCAGTCTCAAGCACCAAGGGTATAATTACTTTAAATTTATATGTACAAAGTGCCAGTGGATGGAGTTTTTTTTTCTTATTAGTGACATCTTTTTTATTTAAGAAATGGTGTATTGGTTCTCNAAAAAAAAAAAAGTAATCTGGTTTGTTGAACACTTTTGTGGGTAGTAATAACCAGGAGATCAAATGTTACAAGTTCAGACTTAATCATCTTTAAAAGTAGTGCGGATACTTTATTATTTTTTTACATATTTGAAGTTGCAAAAACTTTCACTAAATCATATTAAGACTAAGTATGCAATAATAAACACAATAAACAATGGAAAGTATGATTAAGATGAATAATGTTGGGTGGCAATCGTCTAGATAGCCTTTGCACATGTGCTCCGGTAATACGTGGTCTTGCGTTAGCGTAATAAACGGTATCCTATTTTGTTGACGTTTTTTCTCTGTTTACTTGCGTAGTTAACTGGAAAATATTTTTGGAATCTGACAAAGTTGCGAGTGTGCCAACAGATATTTATTTTTATTTGTCGACTCTGTTCCTGCTTGTTTACAAAACTTGTCGCCTCATTTTTTGCTTTTCAACATATGTAGCAACCATGGACTATTCCACATGGCCCGATTTTCGCGCGGCACAAAGCAAAAATTGAAAAAAAATTCAATAAATTGGTGAGCTGATGAAAACGCGCATAAGCCTCGGTGAGATTACTGAATTAGGCTAAAAAATTGTCATTTGGAATATTTAAAAAATTGACAACAAATAAAGACATACGAAGTATGCGGCTGTGCACCCATAAAGGGACATCCACAAGAGGAGAATAGCAATGGCTGGCATGCATATGTATATTGATGTTGCACAAGCGGTGCATGCAAGAGACATTTTATTCTTCATATTTCTGCTGTCTTTACAGTGAATATTCCTTTATGAGGATCGTCCTCGCAAACCTTGACTACCATAGCACTGATTCTACTCATATTAAGCCAAGACGGTATCCTAAGCTGACATTGCATCGAAAATTTTTTTCATTTGGAACTTTGCAAATAATCATTGGAGCTCTCTCGCGTGACACCCACGATTTATACAAAAAATATTTTGAAGCTACACGTTCTAAAAAAAAAAAAAAAAATCGATGCCTACTTTGTGTCTACGTCCATCTGTTCCTTGGAAGATCTTAACAAGCAACAACAAGGACCTTTCAATACTTTTTTAAAGGGTCACTCAAAAATCCTCGAAATTTTCGAGATATCAATAATCAGTTGCAAAAATCTGGAAAAAGTAAAACAAGCACTGTTGGCTTTGTAAAATATTGTTATTCTAAGTTTTCAAGTCACGTTGCTCGAAAACCTTGGTTCTTTTCAAATAAGAGTGAATTCAGAAAAAATTGCCGATACCATGCAGATTTTTCCAATGAAGGAAGATTTTATTCAAATCCAATCACACCTAAAAACGAAAAAAAAAAAAGTCAAACTTTGTCGACGCCTCGTAATAATTCGCTAGACGCGTTGAAAGATTCAACACGAGTGAGCCCTTAATGCGCGTTGAAAGGGGTGGGGGGGGGGGGCAAAAGGGGGGTTTTGAATAATCCTCCGTTCGCCAAGAGTTGGCCCTTAATGTGCTTCGCGAGCCAAATGCACAGCGGGTTAATTGTTTTCGAGCCATTTATCCTTGGCCACGACTACACCCCACAGCATCTGACCCTTACACCAACTACATTTTGTACCATTAACACACGTATGCTACACATACAGGGAGCCACACCGCATGCACTTTTCTTCGACCGCATACACGTTGAAAGCTCTTCCTCACGTAAATACATGTAGAGGCAAGTTTAGGTATCTCCGATGTTCATCTCGAAGCCTCGCCCTCCCTATCCTCATTTGTGCACATACATATCACGCAAGCCTTCACTCGTTAACTCCTCGCAAGACAATGTATTGCATTTTTTGTTGTCCATCTGTCCATACATTTTATGTGTTTACTATGTAGAAGCAGCAGCCACAGGAGCGAGGCGACTCACCCGTGATGTAACTCATTGCCCGCATCGGGGGATAAAAGCTCTTTTGTAATAAAGCAGCCTCGTCGTTTCCTCCATTGGACGATCCTGTGTACCACATCCACGCGGATTTCGGACGAGCTTTTTGACGATGGCTACGACGACGCTGTACTTTGCGACGACGACTCTGCTGCTCTTGATGGCAAAGACAGGTGAGAAGGAAAAAGGAAAAAAAAAACAACGGAATTGCTCTATTTATAGAGCACCCCTTCTATTTTTTTTTTGCGTGGGACGCTTTTACACGAGCTTGCGGATTTCATGAGGGGATGACCGCTCTAATCCCGATGGATTTTTTTTTTTTTTTTCATCCTCCCTCGTGCTCCTTCCTTCTCTGCTGCTCGCGATGAAAAGCAATTTCGCGTCCGGACCCTCAGTTGGTGAAAATACTTACGTACGGGTACTGTAATGAAAGAAATAAAATTAAAAAAAAGGGTATCTCCCCCGAAAGTGTAAATAACAGAGCAATCGTTCAACGATACCCTATAAGCGCTTTTGTGTTACTTTCGAGCTGATGAGTTTGTACGGCGTTTCAAATTTTCGCGAGATGGATTTACCGGGGCGTCGACACGTTGTGCGAGCGTTACGTGCTGGAATCGAGAAATCTGCTTGTTCTGTAAAATTGACCCTAATGGGAGATTGAATTTGACTCATGTGCGGAGCTAACGCGATTCGTATGGATTTGGGTAAAGTGAGTCAAGCGCGCGACTTTATGGGACAAAATTTCAGAAACGAGACCGTCGGAATGTCAGAACCAAGTATTTTTAATTTTGTGAAAAATATTAATTGTTCGTCTTTAAGCGCATAATATCCGTCGTGGGGAACCTTGAAATGAGATTAATTTATGCTTCCACTTGTGTCGCACAGTACGTATACGTATTTCTCGTAAAACTCCTTCACCGTCCCCCGTGTGTATATAGCTAAGAGCTCCCTGGGCTCAAACAAAAATCGCGAAACAATCCTCGCACTCCGTGAAAGTGAATTATTATGTCCAGCGCGTCTTCGCCCGGGAGGAAAATAAAATAGGTCAGTCAGTCGGTCGGAAGTCAACACCCACGGAACGATGTTCCGCAGCGAAAAAAAAAAAAAAAAAAAAAAAAAAAATTTGTAAAGAACAAATTTTCCCCCCCCCCTGTTTAGCCCACAAAGGAAAAAAAAAAAAAAAAAAAAAAAAGAAAAAAAGGTCCCAATAAAGCACCGCTTCACGAGACGAGGGAAGGACAACTTCACCCTATCCGCCCCCTCCCCCGCCAGTCGCAAGCTGCAGGAAAACGCGAGTGTGTTCGATCGACCCGCAGAGGAAGGGGGTGCGCGCGCTAGTGCACACACGCTTTGTGCATATACATGTATACGAGAGCCCCTCGGTCGGAGGGTGACGCTGCGGCATCGGAGCCAGCAGTGCATCAGTCGCGCGCCGACCAGCTGCAGCGATAACGGGCAGCTTGAGGAAGAACCACCGAAGCCTTTGTCCCCCGAGGCTGGGAGGGTGAAAAGCCGAGTATGACGGGAAAAGTGGACCGAAGGACGGAGCAGTGAAGCCGCTTGTACCCCCAACAGTTGATAGGCGTACGTTATAAGAGAAAAGGGGGTTGGTGGGCAGGTAAAAGAGTGCCGGTGCTGCTGCATATAATCCGCGGTAATAAGCTGCCGATGACGCGAGGACGCGCATGGCCTCGCTGAGCTGAGTCGCATCGGTTCCCACCGTCATCATCGGGCGGGAAGATGTGAACGGCCACGGGGGGCCAGGGCGGCGAGGCGCACCGTATACTGCCCCAGGACGATATGTCGCTCCGAGGTACATTTGCTTATGATTTTTCTCCCCTCGCTTTTTTTTTTTTTTTTTTTTTTTTTTTTTTTTTCCCCTCACCATCAGCTGGCTTTTGTTTTCGCTTAAAATGCATCCTCTTCTATTTTTCGCGTGTATGCGTATGTAGCGCACACACCGCGACACGCTGATGCGGCTGTGTACTCGCGCTCCGTGACGCCCTGCTTCGCTCCCGATGCTGTAATTTTAAGGCTCTCGCACGTGCTCTCTCTCTCTTCTTCTTTTTCGTCGCTCCGTGCGCGGTGTACTCGATACTTTTTTCTTGGCGAGCGTACAACTTTACCTTTTTTTTTTTTTTTTTTTTTCCTCTTTGAAAGTTTCTTACGTGCCACGACGAAGGATAAATAATGCCCCTTTTTTGCTTCTTCGCGTTCCTTGAACAGAGTATTTGGTTTTTCTTTGCTCCGAGGGTGTCGGATGGCGACTAATTTTCTTAGTTACGCAACGAAACTGTCACGTGAACAATGCGTATCACCGAGGAAATTAAAAATTACTTGTTTTTCCCGTACAGAATCCAAGGAGATATAAATTACTTCATTGAAGTTTTTTTTTTTTTTTTTATATGCACGAATCAATAAATTTTTGGATACTTGTTTCGGGGACACATTTTTTTCAAATTAAATTTTATCCACATTACACAGTACCTAGCTGGAATATAAGTACCTATAAAATAGCCGTTTGTCACTCTTTGCCGCTATACTATGTTATAGTTTTGCTCAAAGAAATTATATTTTCAAGCGCATTAGTATACATTTTAACGACTTCAATTATACTGGATTGTCTTGCTATTTTAATAAAATTACATTAAATATATTCAAATATACTCGACGTCACTCTCATGTGAATACTTTTTTTTAAATGATAATAATGCAGACAATCACGTCGTCGTTTGATAATAACTATTTTAATTTAATTTAATTTTTTGGTTTTGTTTTCACAGTACAAAGAAAAACGCTTGTTTGCCATACAGTGAACAGAAGATCGAGATAAAATTTTATTTAAATTAAGAAAATTATTGCTTTTTTAATTGAAGTAGGTATGATTGATTGAAAGATGTATGATATTGTTCAACGATGAACAAAAAAGTAAGAATACCTACTTATTTCAATTAGTTGCCTCAACTGTTCGTGCAAACAAAACGAGTAGAAAAACTTTACGCAATAAATCATGATGCATCCCAAGTGTAGCGTGCGAAACAAAAGTAAAGATTAAGTAGCTACGGTATACGTAATTGTATAAATAATCTTTCGATGGAACAAAAAAAATGAACATTTTAATTATGCAAAATAGATATACCGAATAGATGTAAATGAAGAAGTGCAAGAAAAGAAAGAGAGTTACGCCTAAACAACTCATAGCATTCCCACTTACTACATCGAAAATTGTTTCATTGTTAGCGAAAACATTGTTGCTGTCTTTCTTGAAACTCATTGGATATGAAATTTCAAATCTGTGAATAGATTTTAAAATAAAATTAATCGAATAATTATCAGAAATCAAATTAAATAAAATCAAAGTATTAATTATTTTTTAACCCTTGCAACCTTTAATTTTTAACGGTGA
>NW_019379467.1:376419-400697 GCF_000648655.2 Copidosoma floridanum | reverse complement strand
TCCCTTTTTTTTTTTTTTTTTTAAAGACGCTGAAACAAAAAAAAATTAATAATCCCTTCTAGAAAAAGATTTCTTACATTATTAAATAACTAAATACACATACATATTGCATTTTTTGATATTTCACTCTTTTTTTTTTTTTTTTTTTTTTTTAACGAAGCCGCTTGTATGGAAACCGGATCGCCTTCTCTTTTACCATACGCGCAAGTACACATCCTCCCTTGGAAAGGTGAAAAGGTTTTTCGTTTTTCATCCACGCGGAGAAATACTTAAGAGCCGTGGGTCGCGCAAAAGCCCTCATTAACAGCCGGGCGGTCAGCCGCAGCCGATTAACACGTAAACTCCGGCGCGTCTGACCGAATCTACGGCTATACTACTGCGGGGCTCGTTAGCCGGGAGCTTCGAGCGCGAGGGGACAATTTCGCTGGGGATCTAACTCTTTGTAAGGGATAGTGGGGCAGCGTGAGTTTGTAGGGTAACTCGGGCACCTCATGTACTCAATAAAAAAATTAATGTTTTTTTCTCAAATAAATTTTTTTACATTGTAAAATATCAACACTATTTTCCTCAAAGAGTATTGTGATAAAAAGTAATTAAATAATTTGTAAAAATTTATAAAACTATTTTAATAAATAACCCTGCGGACAATGATAGCTTCATAGCTTCTTTTGACAACAAAAATTATCTCCAGTAATTATCTCATGAAGTTTCTCCAACAGTCTGTTTGATTTACTTTCAAGATCCGTTGAAAAAAAATTTTTATCTTCCACCATTAAAAAGTTATATTTATTTCAAAACATGGCTTCTAGGGGACATGATGGGCACCGCGCTTGAGGCACAATGAGCCTGAGAACTCTGCGTCTGCAGCAGACATAGGGATATAAGGATCCTTATCCTTATATCTCTATGGCAGCAGACGCTGTCATTCTGTTCGAATCAAAACAAAGCTGATTAACTTAACCTTAGTCTTAGCTTTGAATTTCTCTAGTCTGTCTTATTTTATAAGTAAGTAAGTTTAATTGTGGATCGTGACTTGACTAAAAATAAGAATGGTGCGACGATACAAAAAGAAGATGGAGAGAAATATTCATAATATTCATATCGAATATTCAAAATATCACACAAAGTGATTCTTTGGTAAATTCAGTTGCTATGAATCCTATAAATTTTAGTTGTTTTTTCCTACAATCCTAAACTGGCAAGACTGAAGAGGTTTTTTACGCATATATTTCATTTTAATGAAGCTTTATTTTTATAATATTAGAGTGCAATTGGCATACAGTTATTTGTACTAAACACAAAATTTATGAGATTAAGGCAAGATGTTTGTGGTATTAAAATAACTTATCTAACAGATTGTAATGTAACTTGTGATATTACATTTTTAATGTACAATGATTTAACAAATAAATGTTTTATGTTTCTTAAATAAATTTTTTATGTTTGTTAAGTATCATTAAAAATTAATTAATATAAATACTGTTGTTCACCTACCATCGAATTATTTCAATCATCCCGCGCTCATCGTACCCTACAGCTATGCTCACTGTGCCCGCAAGGGGGCAGAATGAGCATTTTTAAGAACTATATTTTACTATATGATAACTAATTATTTATTGATTTATATATTTTTTATTTCGGGTAGTCTTATTCTATGTGTCACGCTCTGAAAGATGCTCAGCTGGAGAATTATATTTAAGGTAGAAAAAAATTGTAAGAGTGTAATAAATAATGGGTGCCCGTCATGCCCTACTATCCCTTACTTAGTGGCTTACTTGTTACGCATATGATCACCCAAGATGCATAGAGACATGCAAAAAAATGTCGTGGGCTATGGTAACCCGAAACGAAAAAGGCATATGGCGCGGCGCGCGAGTGGATTCGATTTTCGTGGGAATCGAAAAATGGAGATGTAATCGGAAGAAATACTGTCACTCGGCACATGTCAGAGGGAGGGGGAAAGAAAGACGGGTATCTCTATATTCGTTGTGCCTCGGGTTGTGCGATTCACCTACAGTACTTGTATAAGTAAAGCACACGCAGAAGCATAATGACGGAACCCACCACGTATTTT
Organism: Copidosoma floridanum; assembly: GCF_000648655.2. Next base: position 398,623 of record NW_019379467.1, on the reverse strand, counting down.
TACTTCCAAATGTGCGAGTTTTGTGCAAAATGACAAATAAAAAAGATTCTCGTCTACTACTGCATGTACCAACCCAGGAAACTGATGTACTCCTCGCGGGCGTATATATATATATATATATATACGTGCATCTGCAGCTCCCATTACAATACTGCGGCACAAGGCTTTTGATACATATGTCACGACGATGCGTTGCTTTCATCGGGACACTCCAAATCAAATGTGTCTCCCGGTGGCGCGTTTGCATCGAGAAAGTAATATAATTGTAAAATTATCAAAACGCTGGCTATACCAATAAATAAAATACTTATTTCCGGGAATGGAGACGTTTGGATCGATTTTTCTTCGCTGCCCTTCCCAGCGAATGAATGGCTCTGCCACTGATGCGTTGACCGACGGAACTCCTTTTTCCCGAGATATCACTCAATTGATATTAATTTTTGCGCGCTAAACTCCAGCAGTGTACGGGCGAGGGCGATTCCCGATCAATCACAGGTGCAACCTCCCGTACGGGAGATTAATTAATATTCCATGCAGCCCCGCGTCCGATAAATCACACGGGCGCGTCGAGATTGACGGGCAATTCCCGCGTGTCCGAATCGTATAGGCACCCGGCAAGCCCGAAATAGCGCGTCGAGGGCGTCATCGCGTACATCGGTTTCGATCGTGGGGCTCCGCCCGTCAATTAAAAGCCGAACTGCTGCTCACGCGTGTGCCCGCAGTCCATGTAACCTCGCCCGGTACGGATAAACCGGCGACCGAAGGAGCCTCGGCATTGCAATCAATTGACTTTTCCTCGCCCCCACCCCGGATACACTTGTGTGTGTGTGTGTGTCTATGTACACTTGCTCTCGTCGTATGTGTGCGAGGGTGCAGCTACTTTGGAACTTTTACGGGCTATGGATCCTCTAATCAACGTCGCCGTGTGCTCTGGGGATAAAAAATTGAGTTTACGGAGGTGAAAATTAAAAGCGTTCTAGCCTTTCTTGTAAGATATGTTCCTTCGGAGCTAACTAAATTTCGAACAGATTAAACTTGGGGTTGAGATTTTTTTTACCTTTTTTTTTTTTTTTTTGTCGTTGTATCTGTTTTACGGAGAACTCAAATGTGTCGCACGTAGTTTTATTAAAACTTTGTGCCACACGGCTTTTAAAATCATCAGAGTTCATACTTTTTGTAAAATATGTACCAACTATTTAACTCAAGTGTTACTTTTTATGTATTTTATAAAAAAATAGGAGAAATTTCAACGAAATACTTTTTGAGTATAAACTTCTAAACACTTGGATGTACAGTGTATTGACAGTCATTCGATACGGCTATTGTACCCGTTGGTTTAATTGAAAAATATATTTATCAAAGACTTTTCGACTCTGGTGTTATGAAAACTTGAAAGTAACGCTAAAACACAATCATTGCTTTCGCGAAATTAGAAAAAACGAGCCAATCCGATCGGATCTTTCACGATTTTTTTGCCGCTTCAGCGATATCTCTATACGTACCGATTTTTGAAAAATCTAACGCAGCGAAAGCACTGCCCTTGAAAAAGAAATCGAGGCTGCTGTACCTGAAATATCACGGGAACTCTCGGGTGCACGAGTACCGCGATGGAGTCTTGCCGATGACAATAATCATCCGCGTGGAGAAACTCGCGAACTGAGCGAGAGGGTGTACCGATAAGGTTTTCGTGAAATGTAAGCCTTGCCTGCGGCCCTCGATACGTGCGCGTATATACACGCGGCTCACATTGACTTTTGTCAGGTGTATCACACAAAAGCCGAGTAAGGGAGGGTAAGGAAACTCGGGAATACGAAATCACGAGAAACAAGAGGAGGAGGATAAGTCACGCGCGGCGTAATGCGACAGAAGGAAAGAGAGCGCGAAATCGGGTCACGACGGACACTCGGGGTGGTGGTGAGAAAATTCGACGGTTCGATCTTTGACGTAGCTCCGCACTCTATATATGTGGTTCGGAGCAGTTTATCGAGCCATTTGACAGTTCTGTTTTTTTTTTTTTTTTTTTTTTGACAATACCACTTGTGCAATAAAATATTCAACGAAAATTCTTTGTAGCGAAAAACGATGCAGTATATTTTTAGAGAATAAAGGTAATGCCCCCATCGCGCCAGTCATTAAAATATTCAAAACGCGACCCATCAAATAATCACGTCGCCGTGGTGATATCTTCCAACTGTAAGTCACGGCGGGGAACGCATTCGGCATACATCACCACGTGAATTCCGAAGGACCATTATATTCCGTGGAAGGTTCTCCCGGTCCATCAATTATTTACCTTCGCAAGATATGGCTGCATGTGCAGCACGAAAGTCTACCCACGACTTTTCGAGTAACTAATGCGAAGACAAAGAAGGGGGCGCACATTCTGCAGCTTCCTAACGCGCGTTATAAGGGTATATATATATATATATATATGAATGTAGTCGGAGTTTCTCCTCCGGGAGCGACGGAATACTGATGAATGTTCTCGGGCGGCTTTGATGGGAATACCAAGTGAGTGTACACACGTATACATATACTGTTCGCGAGCTCGGGAACTCTTTGAGCGAAACTGCTGCGCTAGGGGGCGTTAAAAAAGTTATCACTATCGATCGATGTTCAAGTGATTTTACTTTTTTTATTAAAGTTATTATTTTTACTTTATATATACCTCTCGTTTCGGGGTTGTGATCGACGCGTCCGAATTTTTCTCGATGAGCTGGAAATTGATTTATAAAAAAATGACGTGGCATCTGTATAAATATTTTAAAGGACATAACTACTATAGATCGAGAGTGCGATATTTTCCCTCTTATCATTGAAAATGTTAATACACTATATTTCAAGAGCGGCCATCGAGTAATCTCCTTATCCCCCCGGCGAAGGAAAAATGTGACGAAAGAAAAAAAAAAAATCTTCTCGAGCTCCGCGATGATTTTATCATCGAGGGTTAACCTTCTCCGCCCTGAGCATCAACCGTTGAAGCTTCCGAGAAAATCAGGTTGGTTTAGATCCATCGCGAGAGATAACTCGATGGAGAGTCGTTGAAAGGTCGATGTTATTATCTTTTAAAGAAGATCGAGAAATGAAATTTTCCGTCCTCCGTCACCGCGTGGGCGTCCTTTGTTGCGAACGGAAGGACCCGTACTTTGATATTTACTCCCTCAGCCGGTCCAGTGTAGCAGCGTTGTTTGCCGAGCTTTCCATCGCCAAAGTCGCCTTGGCCGTCGCGAAACAGTAATCAAACGCTCCAAAGTGGGAGGGGGAGGAGGCGAGGAGCTTTCGTGCGACTTGCCTCCTTCTTCCGCTTGTAAGCGATCAACCTTGAAAACAGCTGCCGCTGTGTGTTATTTACTTTTTTTTTTTTTTCTCTCTTCTTCCATCCGATTTTCCTTGCAGGGCCGTGCGTGTGTATGTACTTTGAAAGTATAAATCGGCCGAGGGGTTTTTACGATACGGGATGCAACGATGGCGTGACGGCTATTGCGTGTGTGTTACGTGCACCAGGCACCGACCGGAAGGTGTTTTTTTAAACGTGGAAATGTTTTTTTCATGCAACCCTCTTTGTTTACCGACCGGTGCCTTTCGTCTCTCTGTGTGTAGTTTTATTGCACAGTACCCGCGTGGATTGATTTCATTCTTTTTTTTTTTTTTTTTTTTTTTTTTTTTTTTTTTTTTTTTTTTTTTTTTTTTTTNTTTTTTTTTTTTTATCAAGGATTTTTTTCGAGTTTTCATACTGCTGGCTGATGCCTTAGATAAATAAAAGGTCGTATTGAGGAATGGAATGAAAGTATCGGATGAATTTTCAGTGATAACGATTCTCAGGCTCATTCTCATTCCAAGCCGGCAACATTTGTTATCATTCCTTGTTTATTACGATATAATAATGGAAAAAAAGCAGCTTAGTTTTACAGTGATTTGAAAATTGCTCATATGAAAGTTCAATACTTGCAGTACACAAATGAAAAAACTCTGATTTTTGCACAATTTTTTTAACGTACACTTAGCACCGATATGATGAGTCATGAAATAAGTTCAATTGGAAAAGCTCACAATCACCTTATCGTTGTATCAATGTCTTAAATTTCCAATATCTCGCGAATTACCCACAACCCAAATTATCAAAATCTGCCTCTAGAGCCAGAGATGGAACACATGACCGACAATCTCGCCCTTCTCGTCTTAAATATAATACAATAAGCACTCGAGCCCTCGTACTCTCCCGAGGAGGCAATCTCCTCGTTATACGCTCATATTTTCTCATTTCCATTCACTTTACGCGCTCCATGTAAATAAAGGAGACAAGCTCCCTCGCGTTTTTTTACGACTTTATGGACTGAAAATAAAACACCAACCCCCTATCACGTGCCTCGCTGCCAATGTAATCCTGAGTAATTTTTCAACCCCTTAGTTACTCCACCCGATTTTCGGCCCTTAAAAATCCATCGAGTCACACCCGAGTTTATTAACCATACGCTGAACCCATCGAGCTTTTAACCCGTGTACAATCAACGCGCTTTTTTCGGGGAAAAAAAAAAAAAAACCATACAACTAGCCAATTCGATCTCCACGAGTTGCTCTAAATTTTCCAATGTATTTCGCACTCGACGCGGGAGACGGGGCGCAAAAACACAGAACCAAAGAGAAAAAGCTCCGTCGAGTCACGCCAACAGCTTTTCATTAAAGCACCCGAGCAAAGTAAGCGGCACTTATGCGCTCCCCTCTCTGTCGCGTATACATACACACATATACTATAGTATGAAAGACGAGAAAATAAAGTGTCGATGAGCAAATGGCCGACATACGTGCATTATTATGTATATCCATCTGTCAATGGCAGAAATGCAAGAGGTTCCGAGTGGGGGAGCGCTGCTGCGAGTTCGAGTGCCTGGACGGCAAGGACGTGGACTGGAACGAGCCCGACCTGATCATAGCAGCCGGGGCCGAGTCCGCGAGGGGAACGTCCAAGAGGCTGCTCGTGGCGCTGCTGCTGCTCAGGGCTCTCGTACTCCTGGTATCCTAATGACTAGTGACGCTCAGCCTTCCTGATCCCCGATGGATCTTGGTAAGATGTTTTTTCTTTCCCTCGGCATTTTTCGACAGTCACGTTCGACCAGAGCGAACATGTACAACGATACCAGCTAAAATGGAACGTGGCGCGTACGTGCACGCGGAACAGATGCGCTGGTTCATGAGACGAGACGCTGGACTCGGGGTTATTTTTTTTTCTTTTCCCTCCTTTTACCGCTGATCCGATGGCCTTATTCCACGGGTCTCTCCATCTTTTTTTTCCCCCTCCACCACACGAGGCCCTTAAAAGTTGCGTCCCGCACACCCGAACAAGGGAAATTCAATCGTCCGCGGTCGGCCGAAGGTAACTCGACCGCTGCTCCTTGTCCAGCTAATTATTCACCCCGAAAACGAAGCATCCGTCGAGCGTCGCCGTACCTCAGCTAGAAAACAATGGAAATGCATCCTCCTATTGTTTCCAGCATCGCACGCGCATACACCCCCCGACAAAGTGTCAAATGAAGGTACCCGCTGTAGAGTTAGTCCTCGGAGAAATCAGCCAGACGTTTTCGCTCCCGGCTGGTTATTAAACGACGCCCCTTCGGGGAGGACCCGTACCGAGTGAATAAGACCAAAGGCGGTTGTGGGACGGACTGCTAAAAGTGGCTGACAATCAGAGGAGACACCAGTACTAACACGGACGACCACTGTGGCTTTGTTGCTGTGCGTTTGGGGGTGTATTCGTTGCAAGGGCTTTTCATCGGCGTACGGGGGGTACACGGATTCTTTTTTTTCATCCAGAGAGCAACGAGACACTCGAAAAAATGTGGCGTCCGGGAATTTGTCGGAGGTTTACGCTGGGATGTAACGTATGTATGCAGAGGTAATTTTTTTTATTTCTCTAGTTAATGTTGAAAATGTTAATGGGTGCAAGCATACGTTTAAGATGTTTTCACGTTTTGAATCATCCCATTGTCCGTCCGACAAACTTGTCACGATAGATAAACCGAAGCCTACACTTTTGAAATTGTTCATGCGTCGTTCGTGAATAAAGCTGATTCCCAAGTCCTCAATTTTTAGTATAGATAGCGTGCTTCTGGTGTGTATTAAAAAAAAAAAAAAAAAAAAAAAAAATTGTACATCCCCGTGCAGCCTTGGGCATGCATTCCAGTTCCAAATGTTTTGCTATAAAGTTTCGTCCTGAAAATATTACATATTATTTATCCTGAATAAAATTCACATGAGATTTTTTGTAAACAGTATTTGAATATTTATTCGAGACTGTATATGATGAACTTTATTTTTCAAATTTTTTGTTGGCAAAAATTTTGATTTGTACTGTGTTACAAATATGAATGAAAAAAATTTTCCAACAAGTAATAGTTCGTTACATTTTCGGAAAAATATTTTTTTCTGCAATTGTTTGACTTGCATAGTACAGGGTAGTGCCCAAGTCTGTCTATACGTGCAAAGATTCAATATGAAGGTGCATAGTAGCTCTGAGCAGTTTTCATTCGTATTACGTCTAATTATGCGTTAAAAAAATAACGATAACGAGCGAAAAAGGGCGAGCGAACGAAGGAAAATTAGAGTGTAAGACATAGCACGTAAGGTGAGACGAAGAGTGAAAATTAAAAAAAAAAAAATTGTAAACGACTAATAATACTAAAAGTAGTTGCAGAAGAAAAAGTTGTATTCGTCCGTGAAGATAACATAGCTGTATGAAAGTTATGTTACTTGAAACACCAATGATTATCAATTAATTGAAGAAAATCGACGTTTTTTGTTTGTTGTATAATAACAATTAAAAAAATTTTTATCAAGAGGAAAAAAAATACTTGCCTGTTTAAAATTCCTTTGGTAAATTATGGATTATTCAAAGAGTAACCTGATGTATTCATCAAAAGTACACGAAAAATATTAATGAAAGTCAAAACGAATATAATATGAATATCGAGTTTCAAATTATTTTCTCGATCTAATAAGAAATGAAATAATTAGATATTGAAGCTAAGAAATTAATAAATACCACTATAAAAAGATACATGAAATAATAAGCATTCGCGCTTCAAATAAAAATCTTTGTGGCGAATTTGTGAACAGTTTTATAAGTAAATAAGTAAAAAAAAAAAAATCTACAAAAAACAGATTTTTAATTTTTTACGCTGAAAGTAAGCAAGCCAAGTTTCAAATAATCGTAAGCGCTTAAGCTATTTGAACATTAAATTCACATTACACGTAACTAACTTGAACATTAATACACAATGTTACATTTTCAAATTAATTTATGGATTTTAATATTAATGATTATAAATTGATGTATTGCAAAAATCTTGATAATACATAATGTACAGTATCATGTTTAGGGAATAAAAAAAGGTATATATTTTTAATATTTAAAAAATCGTATGATTAACATTTTAAAAATACAATAAAAAAGCAATCTTTGATTACCGTGTCAATACTTAATTTTTAATTCAGTTTTAATCGTCAAATACAATAAATTTTATCGGCTGAAATATATTCATGTAGATAGACATATATACAATTCAGCATAAACATATCATTCACAATATAATCGTGCATCGTAAATTAATGGAACATATATATAGTTATACAAATAAATGAAGGAATAAATAAATTTTATCAGCTGCATAAAACAATTAACTGTTATCGATGAAGCATTAGTTAATATATTACATCTATACTTAAAATAATAAAAATAGCTTGAGATACTTTGAATTTAATTTATTCTTTATCCACCAAACTTTCTCAAAATTTAGTTAGTCCAACTTTATGAGACTGGCGATATTAAATTGCAATTTGCTACCACCTCTTGTGCGAAGCTTTTCGGGCACAACTTACCTATACGATAAAAAAATAATTTTACGATGATAATTAAAAAAAAAAAAAAATAAGGAAATATTAAATAAATTTTCCGACTCCTTGATTTTAACTACACCGAAAATTTCAAATAAAATACATAAAAAGAAATATTTGCCATTTTATAAATGAACAATAATTGTGATAATATACAGTTACAGTTTTTTCGTATACAACGATAATGCACACTATCAAAACGCTACAACAATAGAATCGATAAGTTTTATTTCCATGTGGCACATACGAATATAAAATATATTGTATTGAGAGAACTACAATGACTCGATCGATGAAAATAAGCTCAAGCGTGTGGATAAGCTAAATTTTTTCAAAAGTGAAAATAATAAATTGTAAGAGGTAACGTGACAAGCTAAGCATGTACATGTATTATATGTTCCAGCACAACGCAAAGCATCAAACTTACAATAAAAACAATACAAATATAATTTTTATCGAGAAGGTTAAAGAGGACTCAATTCTCATAAGCTTCAGCTCGCAGCTTATACATATATACGTAAAATTAAGTATTGTATATGCAAAGGCAGGCTCTTTTGCGTGTTCGTATACTTTTTATATGCTTTCACAGCGTGTACACTCGCACTTATGCTCTTTCTCACTCCCACTTGCGATTGGCAACAAGAACATTGTCAAATATTCTGGCGAGCTGCAATCAATAACACAATAAACAACCTGTCGTCATGAAATAAAAAATTTTTCAGCTTGCGAAAAGAAAAAAGGAATTAAAAAAAAGAAAAAAAAAAATTCGCCTGAGCATCGATTTTCCTCACTCGTGTTTTCAGTGTTCACAGCAATTTTTATAAGCTTCCTTTTTTTATACGCGATATAACTTTTGCATAATACGTGACATCAAGTCAAAATAGATATACAGAGTCGTGTATAGCTCTAGACAGAAAAGGCAGTTCTCTTACTTTACTGCAAAATATTGATTTCTTTTTTCTTCATGATTTCTTTTCGGTATACGCGAAATTTATATGTATGTACACATGCTTGCAAAATCAATAAATGACGTATCTTATTTATGTATAGCATTGGAATTGTTTGGACGATGTTTGTCCATTAAAAAACAAAAAGATACATTTCGAGCGTTGATTTTCTTTCATTCATTCACAGCAGTGTGCTATAATATGTCTATGATTTTTCTTTATAAATGTCGCAAAAAAAAAACAGCTTCAACTTGAACCGAGCAGTGAGATAAATGATTAAATGTAGACAATTACAACATGTTCCTTTTATTTTCCAACAAAACGGGATGTCTTGCAAAAGCGAGTTACCCAAAAGCGTTATAGAAGTACCTGTGAAATTTTTCATGACCCGGAAAAGAAAAAGAGAAAAATAAACAATAATAATAGTTGTATGTACCGTGAAAAAAAAAAAAAAAAAAAAATGCGATAAGAGCTCCACTAAGCACATTAACAATAAATATGTAACTACATGTCGTTTAATCATCAAGTGGCCTTTTATGTAAAATAAATCATTGTACATTTGTTGTAGAATATACATACTTTATCAAAACAAAACGTAAAGCCTAGTCTCCTATTTATTAAACATTGTATTATCTCTTTATTATTTGATTCATAAATTAACAAACAGTATCAATAAAGTTTGGTATAAAAATATAACAATTTTTTTTTGTTATTGTTTTTTTTTTTTTTTCATGGAAAAGAAAATTTACATTAATCTGTGTCGCAATTAAATCTTCTTCCAGACCGTGTCGTACAAATCCGTGCGCCGCTGCTGAGACACTGGAATCTGTGCCCTGACCTCATCCACGACTTTAAGATCTACAAGCAAACACATAACGAATTTGATTGCATTCGATCGATTCAAACGTATATATGTACAGCAAAAGCAAACCCACCGATGTCCTTGACAATCATGTCCTCGATGGCGTCCAACTCGGCGAGAACCTCGGCCCAGGGACTGGTGAGTTGAGTGTGTCCCCAGGCAATGTAACCAGGTCCCTCGGCACGTGCAGGCGACACGCAGGCCACGTAAACCTGGCAGTCGTTGGCCCGGGCGCGCTGCAGGAGCGACCAGTGCAACGGCCCGGTGGTCATGTTGAACGCTGCCGGGTAGACGAGCATGTGGCAGCCTTGGTTGCGATACAGCCGCGCCATCTCCTCGAACCTTATGTCGTAGCATACGCCGAGGCCGATTTTGCAGCCCTTGACCTCGAAGCTGTTGAGGCTGTTGCCGGCGCTGAGGACGTCGCTCTCCCGGAACGTTATTTTGTCCTTGATGTCGATGTCGAACAGGTGCATCTGAGGAGGACGCGCGATCGATGTGGAATTTTATTTGAGATATGCGTGTCGGTGTGCAGTGTGAGCACAGCAGGTGAGAGACGGTTGTCGGAAGGATCGTGACCTCCTCCTTGGGGTCTAATTTTGTACGGCGAGGCCAAGCGAGTGAGCGCTAGGTTCATTGCCGATGCCCGAGATTACAGCGGTTTATTTATTGGGTATACGTGCAGGTATAAAGTATACTGTGAAAAACCATCCAGTTGAAAATTGTAAAAAAATAATAATCATTCCACGAATTTTTCTTTTCTTATTTTACCTATTACTAAATAGTCATTACAAGGATCCCTTACACCAATCCCTTTTATACCGATCCTGCACATAATGTCACACATACAAGATAAAGATCGAAACTCAGCGCCTCTCGATATTATCTAAGCTTGTCCCTTTGCCATCAACCCCACATGGATGGGCTCTTTTTTTTTATTTGATTAGCAATTTATTTTCGGAAACATTTTTTTAGAGTTTTCCGACTGTTTATAATTATTACCGCAATCTCACTTGCATGAAACGCGACAGGCCTACTTGTTTGAGGTAATGAGTCTTTGAAAATGCGAATAAATAAATAGACTTAATCATAAAATGTTAACTCATCCGTTGAATGATGATTTAGTTATTTTTATTTTCAATATGCTTATTTACCTTTCTGTGCTTGACAACGAGCTCTCCCATCGGATTCCAAACTGTGCAGGTGTTGTAAAGCTTGTCTCCATCCTTCTCGGGAATAGTGCCACCAATGACGTAGATTTCATTCTTCTTGGCTGCGCTCGATAGCGCCAAGCACGTATCGCCCGATGGAATAACTTCGGCGTACTTGGGAAAATGATCTGTCGTGGAGGGTCAATTCAAGCGTATGTTAAATATTTGATGGCGAGATGCAAGCTTTTTTTTTTTTTTTTTCAATTATAATTTTCATGGTATGGATGAGACAACCCTTGCTACTGACTTATTTGACGCCCGTAGTGAATGGATGGATGGATGTACCTAGATGTAAAACTCACCTGTTCCGTATGGTGAATTGAAACACTCTGGTAACACAATAAGGTCGGCTCGTTGTTGTTTTGCCTTGTCAATGAATGAAATAGCTTTATTGATGTTTGTTTCCTTGTCAGCACTGACGGATAACTGTGCCAGAGCTATTCTCAAGGCTGAAATACGGAATATTTATTTATTGCAGTACAATTTATTCTTTTTACGTTTAAGTATAATATCAAATGTCGGCTTACTTGACATGGCTCTAATCGTCTGGCTAGCGAATCTACAACTTTGCATCGTTTTTTCGTACTAGGTTATGTTTTAGGATTGGCACTCGACACACTTTGTGGTATCTAAACTTTTCCTCGTTCATTGCTAAAACGCGATAACGCACTTGCTTATTTTTATGGAGGACAACGTTAGACGATCGGGTTGTTGTTTTCAAATGATTACTCAGACGTATTTCATCTTGTACGTAAAATATTATTTATTCAAATCGTTGAATGGCGTGATTCAAATTGGTCACCAATAAATTTAAATTAAAAATTCTGTACACGTACTACCTATTACATTTTTTTTACCTCAAAAAAGGCAACGTAAATGTTTCTACAAATCTTCTTATCGCACTTATAAGTACTGTTAACTGTACAAAAATAAAATGGTCATGTAAAAAAAGCTTAGTACATACAAATGAGAACGCAATATTTATAGAATCCATAGGATTCATATTAATAAAATTCACCGTCTCGGTGAACGACTACGCGACCGATTCTTTCTGCGATCTCTATGCTTCGCTCTTTCCAAGGAATCCGCATAATCGGACTTTTTGTGCCTCAATTTTTCCCGTTCTTTATCTTTTTTTCTGTTTTTTCGACTCGATCTTTCCGAAGAACTATCACGATTTTTGTGTTTCTTGGACTTTTTTGATTTCTTGTACTTGCGATCTTCGTCACTTTGGCTCGACGAACTTCTTTTCCGCCTCACTTTTCTGTCTGGACTGCTCTCTTCATCCGACGATTGATGCTTCTTTTTAGAATTTTTCTTAGATTTTTCGCTACGCCTGTTTTTATGGTTGTCATCATCACTCGAACTGGGAGAAGGTTCTCTTTTTAGTTTTTTATTTCTGCCAGAGTCCTTCTCTTTCTTTGCTTCATTTTCTTTGTGCTCCTCGTATGACTTTAGATCTGTAATTAATTCAGTAGAATATTAAAGGCTAAGACTACCATACATTTTATGTTTATTACAAAATTTGAGAGGGACTTTTAAATGAATTTTCACAACACTATTCGTGAAATCATACAGATTTAATGTTAATCTTAATGATTTAAAAGTCCCTAAGGCTTGTCTTACAGTAAATACTCACTTAATACTTTGGATTTTTCCATGTATTCTGAAGACGTTACTGGTTGAACCCAATATTCATTGACAGAAATCACTGCATCTCCAAGGGCTAATTTTACAAAAACTCTGGCAACATCATCATCAAATGCTTCCACTTGGCCATAACTACCACTGCTTTTTCCTTCTGTTATTTTTACATAACTACCTTTCACAAGTTTTAGGTCTTGTTTGCCCTCTTTGCAATTTTGTAAAGCTTTCTGTATGGTTCTTTTATCTGCACCAAGCCCCATTCCTTTGGGTCTCAACTCTGGAATCACTGGTGCAACGACCCTTTGAACATATTAACACATAAGAACTTACATAACAATCAAAAAAAGCATTCAAATTACTTGTATGTAACCCATTATCAAGTGATGTAGTCTTACTTCTCGTCCTTTCCAATCCCTTTTCCTGGCTGCCAACCCATTCCACGTAGCATTGCCTCACCAAATGCTGTTATCGGAATATTCTCATAATCTTCTAAAGTAGACTATAAACAGATACATCATGATATATGTTATTGACTACTTTCACAAAAAAATGTATCAAATAGAGATACAATTAAAAACAAACCTCTTCTTTACCCCTAAGGTCATCTTCATTTTCTTGTTTAATAGGAACTGTAAATATCTGTTTGTCTTTATTATTTCCATCTGAATTGAGATCAGCTATGATTTCTCTAGCAGCCTGTTCTTCCAATGACAGTGGCTCCTTACTACCAGATTCATTTTTTATTTCTGTAACTTCCATTGGCTGTAAGTTATTTTGTTTCGATAAACTCCCATTGAGAGTTTCATTATTGGGCTCTTTTTTAATTTTCACATTTACTTCTGGCATATTTTCATTAATTGTTTGTTTGTCCCCAGATTCACCAGGTTTTGGCTCAAATATATCGGCATCAACTTTATTCACTATTCTGTCATGCCAAGTTTTAGAGCCAAGCATAGGAATGACAAGTGGTTCATCTTTTTTATTCTCTCCTCTGCAACAAAGTAAAGGGACCAAATGTTCAAGCACAGTGAATGAAAATCCGAGCAAATATGTTTATAGGCAAAGAATTAGGGTTATGTTTACTAAGCTTTTGCTTTCTGCACTACACTTACCCCACGATTTTTATCAGCTTTTCGTCCAAACACTCAATGTAATCAACTTTTTTCTGTTCCGGTGGCGGCACATTTTTCAATGCTGGTTTTTTGACAGATTTCGAAAACCCGAACGAAATTTTCTTTCCCTCTTCGGCCATTACGTACGGAAGCCCGTCCCGACATCTACATAAAAACGCGTACGAGTGTATACCTACACTGTCACACTGCACGTATACGAGACTGCATGGAAGCGCGCATACAACAAGTTGCGGTTGGTAAAGAGAGCACGGTGTAAGATATTACTTGAAGTTATGTGTAGTAATTATAGTAATCACTTCTAAGTAAGTGCCATTGTGCCATTTGGTCGATTTTATTAAACCATATAAGTAGAATATCTATACTTTTGGAGGTTGATTTTTGGGTAAAAAAGTAAGATGTAAACATGCCGCAAGTAGCGCAAAAAATGTCAACTTTTTATTTAATATCCATAAGATTAGTTGCGGCTGATTTGTAATTGATTACATGGCTCTACTGTAAGTATAGTAATAATTATTTGGAGCAGCGCCATCTAGCGTTGTGAATTTCTAAACTAAAAAGTGGCACTAAAATTCTAAACCTGAGCAATCAGTTGTTTGCGGCAAGTTAACAATCTATCTTTTACCTGAAAATCGACCTCCTAAATATTAATACTTTTGAAGGTAGAAATTTTCATTTTATATTTATACGATTAGTTGGCCCTAGGCCCGAAAGCTGTGATTCAGAGTTTTAGAGGCCAATATTTAGGATTACGTTCAATTTGAATCGTATGGCACTGAATTTTCTAAAAAAACCAATAAAGTCTTAATAAAAATTTTTTTTCAAAAGTACAAAATCATGTAAATGCGATACGATATGACGTTATTTATAAAATTTGTCGTTTGATTTTAATATATATTACGTATTACTTTTTTCTTCGTCGCGTTTCAAACAGTTGGACGTGACTTTATAAAAAACAAAAGTAGTTGTCAAAACAGTTCTGACTATAATTCATTTTCATTCGGTCAACACGTAAATGTTTATGGGTATAAATAATCAGGGACACAACATATTTCAATCGTTTTTTTGGAGAAAAAAGAAAATTGTTTTCAATTGCCTTTATTGCAACTCATTTAAATTCAAAAACACCTGATCTGTAAACTTGGAGGAGTAAATTCTAAATTTGTTCAATTTGTTATTATAATTATTGGCCAATTACACAAAAAAATCTGTTCAGTAATGTTTCAATGAATAGCGAGTACAAATTACTTATCATTTTCATCTCTGTGGAAGGTGATTATGTTGGAAACATAGAGCAATGGGGTACAGTGGAAAAAGGTAGGGATGAAAGCATTGCATGTGAACTGAATAAATGACTCGTGCAAGGCTTCAGTCATCGTGGACAGCTCGAGTAGACAACACAGGACGAATGGCATAAAAATCACCATGACAAGGTAGGATAAAAAAATATATACTTTTTAAATGTTATCATCAATGTTATTTAATAGCTCACAACAACCATCTAATTATAAATTAGATTATTAAAGAATGAATTATAATTTTGTTTTTTCAAAATAATTCACGAAACATGAATTGTATGAACTTATCGTGGTAACGCAAATTCAACAAATAATAAAATAATTTTTTTTATACAACAATTTCACTAATCATCTTTCGTTTAGATTAATATAAAAATTAAAAATTTTACCACTAGCCTAAATGTTTATGTAATACCTTTTGGTTTTGAAAATAAAAATAAAGCCAATTCAGCCTTCGCGTGCATTGGCTCGAAAAGAATAATTTTTTTTTTTAATTTTTCACGTAGGCAAACGGTAGACGCAAGTATATAAGTACAAAAGATTGACTGTAATATAAAATCAACGTATGTATTGGAATACTACATATAGAAGACAATCTCACGATTATTCTACTGTTCTTCAAAAGTTAATTACGAACAGTGAGTTTTTAACCAGTTGTAACTGAAGGACTTGATTTAATTCCATATCTCAAATTATAGAAACAAAAAGTTGCTCTTTTAGATTAATTAAGAAACAAAAAAAAAGAAATGATTTTCTAGACTTTTAGAGTCACGATAGAATGTGCGAGGGTAACTTGCACCCACAACTTAAGTAATAAGACGAGTCGTTCGAAAGCCCATATGCACGATCTGTAGTAGAAAAATCCGTGCACTTGTATCGGACGAGAATCACGATTCTACGGGTAAACAGTGTTGTTTCGACTATGATCTCCGTTACACTTGCACCGTCGGGACATTGCGAAATCACGGAACACGCGAATTAAGTATTTCCGGTGGTGCCTTTAAATATTTCCCCATCGATACGCTAGCTCATTAACCCGCACGCTGTGTGAAAAAAAAAAAAGAAGGATTTTACCACGGCACAAGATAGCGTAAAAGTTTCTCGACGCACGCGCGTCCTCAATAGCAACACGACAGGCCCTACACGTATATATTTATACACTTGCATTTGAAGTGAGAAACGGGTGAAAAAAAAGAGCCGATTAGCCAAGACAGAATTAAGCATATAATAAAGAATAAAGTGTATAGTGTATACATGTAATGCATGTGGTATACGCTCGGTGCAGGAGAGTGTCCGATTGCGATACATCATGCGAATTTATGACTTTAATGCAAAAGTTCTCTTTTTTTTCACTGCTACCCAGCTTCTCTTGCCCAATCGACAAATTGAGGTATTGTTTAGTTTTTTTTGTTTTGTTTTTTTCTTACATAATAAATTGATAAAAAACAAAGTATCCACCTGTCGTCGATCGGCAAAATAGGATAAAATTCCTCGTCGCACACACACTCGCACGAGATACCGATGGCGGGACAATCGCCGGAACTCGGGGAATAATAGCGCGGAAGAGCACCTATGGGAAATTATATTTGTCACGGGGAGGAATCACGAGCCGCAGTACGGTGACTTTGGCGGTGCACATGTATATATCCAAATCAGACATCGGGTGTAGGTGTACGTATATACACATATATATATATTCACCGGAAGACGGATATGCATGGCACCGGACACTGCGTAGGTATATATATACACCTACTATTGTTACCATATGCACGAACGGGTCTCTTGGTTGGGAAAAAAAGGCCTGGCGCGCGGTGTCGTTCAACCCGAAATTTTCACGCTTCGAGAGTACCATTTACATGCGAGCGAAAACCGTGAACGCGGTACATACACACGGTGGTGAGTGACGATCGTTGTTATATTGTTACCTTTTTTTTTTTTTTTCTTTTTTCTTTTTTTTTCGTTTCTTTTCTCAATGGACTTTCAGGATGTGCAGATTGCGAGCGATCGGGATTCCTAGCTTACAACGCGCGATTTACATATTGCGGAACGGACGAAAGTCGTGTATCACAATCGTGCTCGGCTTCATTAGTTTTGATGCATAAATCATCGACTCTTTGGGTTGAAGAAAGCGCTAAAATCTCGGGAAAATCGGTTTCGATTGTACCGAAACGCCGATCTCTGTTTTTTTTTACACGAGCTCAAGAAATCAGCGATAACGATGTGGGGGGTATGAAAAATGAAAATCGGAGATCAGCGCTCTTGTTCCCTCGCACGGTGCCGATAAAATCGTAAAAAGAAATTTCGCAACTTTCCAGAACGAAGCCGAGATTCCTCCTTGCCGCGTTGGCGCTACTGTCCAGCGGTGCAGCCGAAAAATCGGCACCCACTATCCGACCCGTCTCCGACCAGGACCCCAGCTCCTCGATCGACCTGCCCGACTACTTTCCCTCGCCTCGGCTCGATTGGCCATCGGCTCTCGGGGTCCGGTCGACCGGAGACGCGAGTCACCAGCGCAAACGGCGCGAGCTCGGGCCCGAGGCCAACATGGACAAAATAGCAGCGGCGAAGAACGTGCGGGAAGCCCGGCTGATGGGCTCCCCGGAGACCTGGTCGAAGCAGCCGTTGGCCGTGCAGTTCCGTCCGAGGACCGGATTCGAGGCCCTGCCGTTGGACCGGTACGACGAGGACGTCGACGTCGACGAGCCGGCTAATCTACCGCCACCCCTGATTCGAGCTCACCACGCGCCCAAGGCCGATTTCGTCACCAGCGGACGGGGACGGGGCCCTCCGGAGGGACGCGAGCCCCGGGACATGCCGATCGCGCGCTCCTACGACGAGTACGACGTGCCGATATTCCGCAACGTCGTGCGCGAGCACGACTTTGACGTACAGCTGCCTCCCCGCAATTACTACTACCCCGGCCGATACCGATCGCAGGTGATTCCCACGAGTACATATACATAAGATAACGATTTTTTTTTTTTAATAGGCACGTTAACGATTTTGGTTGATTAAACAGAGGGACTATTACTATCGTGGAGCAGCGGCTAGTGCCCCGGTCCCCAATCCGTACCCCTACGATCGTTATCGGGAGGACGACGAGGAGTACGAGTTGTACGGCAACATGAGGTACGGTAGGCCGGCCACGGCGAAGCCCAAGAGGATCATCTACTACGCCACGTTGCCGGAGATCGTGAGGAAGCCCGTGGATTTGAGGAATTACCCGAACAAGCCGTACGAGCCGATGTCGCGAGCTCCGGAGGTGCAGGTCGAGCCCGAGAGGGTCAAGTTGGCCGCGCCCAGCAACAACATAGAGCTTAGTGGCAGGAGGCCGCAGCAGCGGTACCCTTACGACAACTACGACAACTACGTCAAGAGATCGAGCTACTACGACCGCAGGAGACCGGCAGCTTATGTTGCAGGTGAGGAGATATGCATTCAATGCGCGTTTGGATGTATACTCATGGCGGACAGCACTTTGAAGTTGGCGAGAAAAATAAAAAATAAAAACTTTTAAAAGTACTTGAAAGTAAAAGAAAACACGAGTATTTCGTTTCAAAAAATAAAGTCGGATTGATTCTGTTGTATTGTCCTATAATCGTGGATAGTTTTAGAGTTGGCATTGTTTTTTTTTTTGAACGGCAAAAAATTAAATTCATTAGGTTCGTTACTTAACGATTGCAAAGCTACTCGAGGACTTTTGTGTATATTAATTTGTTTCAAAAAAGAAAAAAAAAAATTGAGCTGAAAAATACGATTTCGATTTGATTTCAAGGCAATGACGAACGTGCAAGGGACGAGGAGCGCAATCGAGCTAATATGAAGGAAAAGTCGCGCAGCGATGATCGAAAATTGGATAACAATCAGACATCGCGTTCAGGAAGCGACAGACGGCTCCCTTGGCCCGTGCAAATCGGCGCTGAGGTCAACGTCAAGGACAGCGAGCGCATACCGGGGAGAAAAATTTACGGACAGGTGGAAAATTACGATAGATACGAAGGATCGAGAGTCAAAAAGGACAACGCCGAGCGAAAGGAAGACGTTGATCGGGACAGTAAGGATGGCAATGTCAATAACGATAATAACGGTCGTAAATGATACACCTTCGTTTTTCAATATAATATTACGAGTATATTGTCTAAGATTTCGTGATAAATCAAATTAAATGTATTATCTTTTTTTTAAATAATTTTTAATCGAAGGTGTTGTGCGTTGTGATTTGATTATTTTTTATAGGTGTGTAAGGAAACTAAATAATATATTATATTTACTAACAAACATTTTTTTATGTGGTGGGTGTTGTAGACTGATTTGTATGACAAATACTTTACGGTAATCATACACACATATGTTGCAATATTATACTTATATAATATTAGTTTTAAAAATTTGTCTTAATATAAGTGTAATAACATTATAAAATCGCCACGTCTAACTCGTTTACGTTTATCAAACCTTTCACTTACTTGTTTCATACTGATTCTAATTTTATTCATGCACATATTTGAAAAACAATAAAAATAAATTAAACTTAAAAAAAAGAAGATAAGTAGTGAGTATCAAGTATATGATAAAAAGAAAAAAAAATTTATTTTTGACTCCATGTCCGATTTACCATGTATCGATACAATGAAACATTGCTAGCTACCATCGATAACGTACCATGCACAGGCAATCGGCCGGTAGTTGTGATTTACCATAAGAAGGTGTTACGTGGGATTCTTATATAGTACTTGAGAAATTTTTTACTGAGAGCTGCTGCCCCCTTCCGTTAAATTCAAGCAAATTATTGATTAGCAATATAATTTTACTACATTTTGGTAAAATAATCATTTGTATTTACGAATAACATCCGAACGACTATATCGGATATTGTATTGAAACGGTACGTAACATGAAATTCTATTGTTATTTTGGGCGTTGGAATTTTTGCAATAATAAACATGCTCAAGTGTAAATTACGGGGAGTAAAATTTCAAGTTAAATTTCTCACCATCTCATTAATTTTACCATCTCGTGTTTATCTACTAATTATAAATTGTAACAAAAATGGTAGATATCCCATCGTCATAAAAGCAAATCAACGAAACCAGGAAATTTCCATCCCTTTAAATCGTACAGCAACGACAAACGCATCGGCATTGAAAGAAATACGCACGCATTAACTTATTAATTAGTAAACTCATAAATACCATCAATGAGGATGGTAATAAAATGGATTTTACTTCCGTATGAAAGGGGGGGGGGAGGAAACAAGATTTTTCAGGCAACAGCCGAGAAAAGGAAATAATCCCAGCTGCACTCCCGGCCTATCGAGCATCAAACCATACATCCATTAATTACGTTCTGCAGCACCTCCGTATAAAAGAGAGAGAGAGAGAACTTAAACGACCGGGTAGCTCAAGTGCAAGCTGCACGCACAAGGTACAGGGTACAAGAGTATCTCACGTCGTAAACAACGTCGTAACGCAACAGCAACAGTCGTCGTCCGGCGTAAATAGCTGCTGCTGTTGCTTTGTTCCCACCGTACATATTATGTGTGTGTATGGTTACCTAAGTGCTCGCGCGCATCTCCAAAACGCTAAGAGGATACGCATTAAGCAGCCCTTTCTCCGATGAAGAGGGGAAAAAAAAGAAGAAAAAAAAAAAAAACAGTAAAGACGCAGGGGCGATGGGCTGTGCGAGACATTTGGAAAAAATGACCGTGAACGAGAGAAGAGAAAGAGAGAGAGAGATCGGCCGATCGATTTGCCAGAGATTCGCATTATACGCGTCGGGAGGCATTATCGGGGCCATATGGAATTTGGGGGCCCCTCGCGCGCCGAAACTAGTCCCGCGCAGGAAATTGCTAACGACTTAAACGCCGGGGCGTTACCGCGGACTCCTCTCTCTCTCACACACACACAGGGTCCTTTTGCAGGAGAAGAGCAGCTCCGGTGATGGATGGACCCCGGCAAAGTCTGTAATTTCCGAAGGCGTTACATTATATGCTGCATCCCGTGTATCACATATTCCATATATATACAGCGGGTAAAGCAACAATGGCACTCTAACTCGGGGATTTTCTCGCGTGTAGGACAAACCAATCGTCAACCGATTTCATTTTGTAGTACTTATAATCAAAGAAAAAAAAAAAAATTGTACGTCTAATTTGCAGCGGTGTAACAGTACGGCCACAGCCACGCGCTCACCATCATAGTCCGTATATATGATACTTCATCCCGATCTACCCGCAGTTCCGCTTATGTTCCCATGGTCGAGCCTGGAGGCACCAGCTCGCGCTCCCACATGATGAATGGACCAAATGCTATCCCTTTCCCTCGGTTGGGCGCAAAATTTTTTTATCCAGCTCGGTCCCCGCGCGGTAAGGCCGAAGGTCGCACCCCGCGCGCGGAGCCACAATTTAGCCGTAAATCACGGTAAACGTTGACGTGAACGCCCGGGTAATTATATATTATATACATATACTTGTGTGCGCTATCGTGCCCCGCGTCTCTCGCTCGGTGTGTGTTTTCCTCGGGTACGTGTCTCGAAGTCGGTCCGTCCACTTTGACGCGGGGAAAAAATAAGGGCCACGGGCCTCCCGAGGCGGAAGGGCCGCGTCACGCTCGATTTATGCCCCGGTGGATCTGCTATACGTGCCCCACACACACGGCCTCGAGTTTCGTTTGTTCGCGCAATCGGTTATTATCATCGGTTGTGCAGGCTCTCGCTGTACCGAGTGCTCGAGTTTACGCGGAAAATAAGACCGGCATCACGCCGATTTATCAACGCGACGGATGATTCATGTATACAGGTGCGCGCAGTTTCTTCCTCTCTATAATAGATCCCGGGCCATCAGGTGGATCATGAGCGATTTTACTCGAAGCTTTGAGCAGAGGGCGACTTTTTTCTTTTCGGGGTTTGGAAGGGTCCCACGATTCGGGGGCTCCGTTGATTTATCGCTCTTCAAGTGGAATCGTTCGAGTACGATGGGGCGCCAGTGGTCAAAGGGTTTTTTTTTTTTTCAACCGGAGCAGCTCGAGGGTAAATACAACAATGTTGGACTTGAAAGGGAGAAAAAATGTCAAAACACCCTACGTACGACCTTCGCCCCCCTTAGATCTCGGTGTACAACCCTTTCTTGAGCTCGTTTATTGCCGAATCCTTTTAAGCCTCGACCGCGTTGCTCTACACTGATATTCTAGCCGAGGAAAAAACTACAGATCGCGATGACGAC
>NW_019379467.1:281075-343864 GCF_000648655.2 Copidosoma floridanum | reverse complement strand
AAAAAAAAAAAAAAAAAAAAAAAAAAAAAAAAAAAAAAAAAAAAAAAAAAAAAAAAAAGAAAAGATTTTCACTAATGACAATTATGTTTTGTGTTGATTTAAACGTTTTAGTCACATGTCTCGAGACAGAAAAAATAATTCATGGCAATCACGCAAAGAAAAATCAGTTTCCGTACAATGTATATTTAAGAGCTGGCTACAGCAATGCTACCGGTCACATGTGTGGTGGTGCCCTCATCGCCCCAAATATTGTTTTAACAGCTGCGCATTGCGTTTACGATCGTAAAACTGCGACCATGAAGGATTTGCCTCAAGTAGTATTTGCTGGAACAGTAGATATCCACGTTAAAGGGCCTAGTATTGCTGTAAGCAAAATTTATTCTCACAAACAATTCCAATACCACAGAAGTAACGATATTGCTGTCTTAAGGGTAAGAGTTTTTTTTTTTTTTTTTAAGGGTGTTTGATGAAGTTACAATGTTTTGAACAATTATTCTAACATTTTGAATGTTTACAGTTGGAAAAAAGTTTTGATGTCAGTGACCAATCACCTATAAAAATAATAAAGTTACCAAATAAAAGTGAGACGTTCTTGAACAAAATTGCATTAGAGACAGGTTTTGGAGATGATACGGTCACTGAAATCTTCGATCGGACAACTGCGGAAAAGTTTTACACCTCCACCTCAGACGGAAAAATGAAGTATGCCTTTGTAAAAGTAAAAAATTCTGAAGAATGTCAGCCTTTTGGTAATCAACTTTGTGGTGAATTACTACCAGGACCAGATGGTCTACAGGAATTATCTTCCTTTGTGAGTGTATAATAATTAATTATAACTTCGAACATCGGCTTCCAACATTTCCAAGAATTTCTCATTCGAAATATCATGAGTTGAGATACGATGCTTTTCTTTTCTGTCAAGTACATGGAAAGGTGATGTTAAAACAATGGTGATCTTGAGTGGCTTTAGGTATTAAAAAACAACTTAAATATAAATAGTCATTGATAGTTACTAGCTTTCAAACATCTGCGATAAGATACCAGAAAATAATCAACGTTTCGTATAGTGGGTCTATGGGGACAAAAGTAGGTACAATTTATGCGTGTTAAAGACCAGATTGTTGTATGTTTGTGGCAAGAGTCGTGAAGGATGATGTTTTTCATTTACCAAAGGCACAAAATAGAGTTAAAAGGACATCGTTTTTTGTTTGTTAAGCGAGACAAAGAGAACATTTTTTAAAATAAATTTTTTTAAAAATTGTTTCAGGGTGACAGTGGAAGTCCACTCGTATACCGAAACAAAGTGATTGGAATAGTGAGTCACGGTACATCTAATAACTACGAAGGATCCACTGTTTATGCCAAAGTGTCTCATTTCATCGACTTTATCCAAGGAGCCATGGACGATCGGCCAACGGATGATACATTGGTCAAGTCCATCGAAGGATACAGGCATTTCGAATTTGCAAGACTGGACTTGGACATAACCACGAAATCACCACGCCTCATCGCTGCACTTGAGCGTTTCAAACAGTTGCTTTCTCGACACAATATCATGGACGCAGAGTATCAGAAATTGCGGGAAAAATGCATGTTTTCAACGTCAAAACAGCCAGATCCTAAGTGTACGTCACTTGATGCTAAAGGCAAACGACTTGACGCTGCTTATAAGCAGTATCGGGACGCCCAGAACGAAATGTATCAGTTGTTGGATAAAGAAAAGTATTTCTAGATTAATTAAAATATTTGGATAGACTTTTCAAAATCAGCGTTGTAATTATTGTACCATTTGCAACACCCATCGATAAGACAAAATGGTATTGCTCGCCTGCAGCTGTAATATTTTTTCAGACCCTGTATGTGCAAGACGAATAATAAAAAATAAAAAATAAAAAAGCATTAAAGCGATAGAGAGAGAGAGAGAGAGAGAGACACTCGACTCCCGACAAGTGAGACGAGGCCGCGTGTATTATTCCGCGAATATTACACACTTGTGACTGCGGGGATGCGCCAGGCACTCCCGGGCTGTTTGTACATATACATACGTACCCACTGTTTCCTAATTTCCTTCGGGAAACACTCGCGTCGGAGTGTGTATAGCTACACCCGTATACGCTCAGGTAAAGTATAATCTGGGCTCTCTGCCTTTTCCCTCCTGAGCTGCACTGCGAGAGCTGTGCTATACTGCTCCATTATTCAGGATTCGCGCGCGGAACTGTCTCTCGCGGAAAAAGAAACGAGAAAATTGAATCTTTGCTCCTTCCGAGGACAACGAGCGCCATGTACTTGTGTGTTATTTTTACTACTTTTGTATATTTCTCCTTGTTGGAATTTTCACGAGTAATCAACAAAGTGCCCATGTATTCCATTTAAAATTGGTGAGATATGAGTCGTGCAAAAAGGTGATTGGATGAAAGGAAAAAATTCGGTCGATCGGTGAAAAAAGTGATAAAAAGGCCATACCAACCAGTTTCGCTGTACGTCGCCTCGTCGCGCAGTACGAGCCCTGAGAAATATCAGCCGGAGAGAAAAAAGTTGGGCCGAGAGGAGGAAAGAGATCGATCTTAATTTCGGCGCCATCACAGAGGGTATTTCTCGCGCTTGAGGGTAGTTGTACGCGCGGAATCGGCAGTGCCAGGGCACCCGCGCGAGTTGTAAGACACGCGCAATCAGGGCTCTCGCGCGTGCGGATCATTTTTCTTCGGGACGCGGCCTCTTTTCCCTTCTCGAGGGCTTGTTTTTCCCTTTTTTTTTTTTTTTCGCGCGGGAGGGGAAAAACTCTGCCGACGTCAGCACTTAAAATCCGAACGGCCAGGATTGGAGGGCGGCTCTTTAAATATTCACGTCACCATCGAAACGGGAGATCGTTTGTTTTCGACGCACCCACGCTATGGCTTTTCTTTTGCACCGCTTCCGAGGCTACAGCGAGACTCGAGAAAATCTCGATGCTGTCTTCATTTTTCGGATGATGGTTTTTTAATAAATCTTTTCAAACATTTTTATGGTATAAAATAAAAGCTAGAGCTTATAAGACTACTTTTCATGACTCAACTACCTAAACTAGCGGTAAAAGAAATATTTTAATTTAAGACAAGAAAATATTTGACACAAATATTTTTTGTCAGGGAGCTTTTCATCCCTGACCTTACACAGGTTGAAATTCTTACCGATTCGTTGTTTAGAGATACTCCATCAAAAGTCACGATTGCAGATATTAGTGACATTAATCATTGAGTAGGCAAATCAATTGTCATCGAGCCAAAAAAATCTATTGCTGTGACTGAGAAATTTGGATTTATTATAGCAATAATTTTTCAATCAATTCAACGTTCGGGAGCTCGAGATTTTAAAAAAAATCATCATCAAGTGCAATTTTATTTTTTCATGTTTCTCGTCAAATTTCAACACAGTTTTACAATGAATTTCTCATTCCATCCATGGATGGTGAAAATGTAGATACAGAAAATAAAATCACTTTTCCCCAAGTAAGCTTTTGCCCAAAATTCAGCACTAAAGAAACAAATAAACCAAGTAGGGTTTAATTTTTCTCTCCGTCAGTCGGCAAGACAGTAGATGTCCCGGTAAACTGTAAATACATTTCCGAGGGCTAGCAAGACACAACCCAGTTAATAACGCCCCAAGAAGACACGCGCGAGGGATGGGGGTGGGGGGGGGGAAGCTTTTCGTCTACCAAGAGAGGGAGAAAGGAAAGGGAAAATTTTCTCGCGCTGCGCCTTATGATTATAAATAGTCCTTGTTCGACGGCGCGGTGAAGGGAGCGAGAGGGAGAAAGTGCCACCGACCCCTGTGCCGCGAAAAAGCTCCGCGCGGGAGTTTGTCAGTGCCGGGGCGGGCGCAAATGAAATTGTATTAAAGTTTCAGCTCGCCCGGGCTCGCAGTTAAGGGCGCATCTTTCACCTCCTTCTTCTCCCTCCCTCCTCTCGTCTCTCGTGCGTCGTACGCGTCTACATGTATATACACCTATGCTCCTTCTCTCCCGCCCGAGATATTAAACTTGTCGTTTTAACGCAAAATAAAGCGCGTTACGGCGCGAGGCTAAAATGACTTTCGATGCCGGGTCTTCGGCTCGTAAAGGAGAGCCTTTCCTTTTGGCCGTCGTCTTCCTGCTGTTTGCTCATCTAATGGCGGGAGAAAATTTTCCTCGGGAATCACTTCGACCCTCCCACTTCCCCCGACTCCTGTACGGTTGTTCCGATACGTCGGGTTAATGAATTTAAAAATACTGCCGTAGTTGACAAAAATGAGGCGCTGCTTTTATGATGCGGGTTTTACGGCACGCGGCCCCACCTCGTTTTAAAATCTGATTATGCTCCTTGGCTTTGTTAAAAGTTTTTTGTGGGTTTGTGTTTTATAACAACTCGTAGACTGCGGAGCCCAAAGTGGCGTAATTGACGGGATAAAATAGGATATTTTGGTGTCCATTTTTTGTGGAATCGGTATACATATATCCCATATACTTGGAATTGGTTTAAATTATATTAATATTTAATAAATAATAGTAAAGTTATGAATTTGGCGCTGAATATTAAGTAAAGTTTTCAGACACAGTACGTACAATCGAAATTGTTTTTACAAAAAAATATTTATTGTTTGCCTATTATTTTCTCAACGAGACTTTTCTACAAAGTTAACGTTGTTCCAATGCTTGTACGAAGACTTGGAATTAAAAAAAAAATGCAACCATACTTTAATAACACTTCAAAGTTACTCATCATTACGAACAAAAAATGAATTCAAAACCTTGCACGAAACGAATCCATCAACCACATCCGATTAAACGTTGGCGCACTTATCCGGCGAAACGATCAAACCACCCACAGCCACTTTAATTACTTTTGGACTCTGATAGCGAGTTTGAAAAAAAAAAATTCTCACGATTGTACCTGCAACGCTCAACAGCGGTCATTTTCTTGTCACTTTGAAATATTTTCCATTGTACGCGAGCTCGATATCCTTAAACTCGCCTCGCACGTGCATTTCCTGTCGTAAAGACGCAAAAAAAAAAAAAAAAAAAAAAAAAAAAGAAACGGCATATTTTTCAATCAGATTCTTCTGCGCCAAAAATTTGTTGATCCTCAATAAGAAACCCAAATTCCTTCTCGTCCCAAACACACTCTTATACTTTTTGGTTCCAAATACGCCCCACTGTCCCTCCCTCCACAGGTACCGTAGCCTATTCACTAATAACAGGAGTTTGCCCGATAATGCCTACCTTCGAAAAGGTCGCAACAACGACCGTCCCTCTGTTTAACAGCTACCAGTGCTATATAATGCATTGATGCTAGTGTTATAGTGGCGCACGTCAAGTCCAGTGATTTATGCCCGAGAAACGGGGTCGTCGGAGACTATAATACACACGGGAGGTAGGCTATGTTTTTTGTTTTTTTTTCGAATCCATTGGAGAATCCCTCGTGTACCCTCCTTACATGTTAGGTGTCTCAAATATCTGTCCTGTAAAATTAAATTTCACATAGATCCGACGCAACGACAGGAATTTCGCGGTAATGAATATGATTAATTGTACACTCACAGCGAGACATCACCTTTTTCTTAACCTGCGTATATGTATATAGGGTACGTTTGCGTGAAACTCGTGTATAGAGGAAAGAAGGAAGGAAGGAAGGAAGTCACGCGAGCGCAAAAAAGCGGGATCAGCAGCGCGTGCTTCGAACGAGTTTTCCCGGAAAGGGAAAAATCGCGGTGGTTGTTGCACACATTAAAATGAGCACATTTGCCGCGCTCCTTGGCGCACAGCTCGCGAGAAAAACGCGCTCGTTCGCATATATATATAGGTACACACAATATATAACATCGAACGCGTGCAATTATCATTATCATGCGTAGAGGTGGAAAGAACGGGGCACAATGGGCGCGGGTGACGTTGGTTGTGCTCGTATCGTAATAATAAAGGATAGGATGAATTCGCATCGTTACGCGCACGCACGTGTGCTCGCGCTTTACGCCGTCTGGTCGTGGTTACTTCGTCCTCGTTCCCCGCCTTTTAGAGCCTCCTTGACAATTATCTTTCCGCTAGGCTAAGGAGCCATGTAATATTCATGTCCCTCCTCCTCCTTCTCCCGAGCTTCGTCGAAGTGTACTCGTGTGTGTAGCGAGACAAGGAGGACAACGACTCTCCTGTGTGTGCCACGATACGCGCTGCGGCCAACTTGAAGATTCCGAGATTGCGCGCTCACCGTGACATCAATATACCACCGGCTACGCAACGGTGCAGGAGAGGAAACGGAGAGAGAAGCAACTTTAATTGGGCCGCCTCCTACTAGCTCTATTTTTTTTTTTTTCTACCTCCGTACGTTTATGCATGCGCTCGTCAAGTAGCATGACTGTTTTTTCGTGGAGCCACGACAACACTACGCACGCGGCACCTATACACTGCTGTTGGTCAAAGGGGGAAAAAGCCCACGCTAGTTTCAGAAAAGGAGTATAATTTTTTTTTTTTCCGTCGATTACAGACAATACCTCGGCGTTGGCTCTCTTTTGGCCCGCAGCTCGGTAATTAATGCAACCCACGGCGAACCGTGTGCTGTTAAAAAAAAGATATACTCATAAAAGGCATTAGGGACACAAACAAGGCGGCACGCGCTCTTTTATACACTAATTAAGTGGATGACCCAGGTATCAAAATAAAGTCCATAAATCACGCGTTAGGGGGAAAAAAAAGGGGGCGATTACGGTTTTACGGGGCACAGGTGGTGCGCGCGTGAAACAACAAAAATTGGCGATCGATCGATCAAGAGAGGGTCGTTGTCGCGAGAGGGACCAATTACATATACATATCGTCCTGATAATTGGGAGGCTCGGGATAATCGAGCCGAGCGAGACGAGGAGGAGGAGGAGGTGGAATAGAAAAAACGAGCGGATCGGTGGGGAGTGCGAGAGAGCCACGCGGTAAAAGTCGAAAGGAAGAAGGGCCCAGTCTCCGGGCCGATGACTTATGTTGCTCTGACGCTATCAGCGAGCCGTCCCTCCGGTTCTCCATACACACGGCGAGGGCCTCTCGTAAATCATCGCGATATCCACCCACGTGTACACATCCATACCTGCCTCTCTCTCTATACCCTCGGCACGAGGCGAAAGAAAGAGACACATATAGAGACGAGAAGGAGATGCGATACGACAATTAACGGGGTCAAGGGGCCGAGTGTACGTACGGACGCCCCTCTGGGGGATGAGGGGAGAGATAATCGCGGGCGACCTCGAAATTGTTGGTTTTGCGCCCGGCTAGAGATTGAATAGGGGATTGTGACAAAAGTTATTGCACCGCGAGTGCCTGCACCCTCGATATTTATTTGCGGAGGCGTGGCTGGAGCCTCGCGCGAGGTGTTGCTACTTTTTTTTTTTTCTTCTTTTTTCCAGCTTCTTGATTCCTTGTGAAGGAGAGTTGGTGCGAGAGGAACGCTCGGAGGATGTGTCGGTGTATGCAGGGTGCTCCGAGCCACGGTGTCGTATAGTGCACTTGAGAGATGTATGTACACGCGCTTATCTGCCCTCCGTGTCGATTTAATTCGAGAATTATGTGTTAATAAAGGTGCGCGAGAGGCACCGGGCGTATATGGTCGGGGCACACAAGTTGGCGCGTACCCGCACGCACGTCTTTCATTTTCAGCGTTGAAGCCGGAATGAGAAAGAAATTTAAAATAAAAGGGGCGATACGATTTTTGCATCATCTCTCGGGCTGTGAGGATTAATTCACGCGGTGGTTTCGTTATCTCGAGCTCGCATCAGTGGAACGACTAACGTTGAGTCGGACGGGAATTGTCCGACGGGTTTATTCGCTTGACGATAAATTTGGAGATGAACAACAAAGGGGTGAGTCGATTCAACCAATGATTGGTAGGTTCTGGGCGAAAATAAGCTGTTTGGACGTGTCTTTGAGCGGAAGAAGCAGCGGCGTATCAATTTTCGGTGACGGAAGCAATCGTGACAAGCTTCTGTAGCCAATTGGATTTTGAGAAATACAGAGAAGAAAAAAAACCGTGATTTATTTTTTTTCCTTGAACCATCGATGCCCAGCGTCGAGTTCTCAGGACGCCGGCACGCACGAGTGAAAAAAACTGTCGTTTTCGGCACCACAAACACGCACGAAAAAAAGGTCCCACGAGCTACACCGCTCTCTTTCATTGTCATTCACAAAGGGGCGCCCCCGCGGTGGAGGGACGGCGAGAAAGGGGGAGCGAAAGATACAAATGACAACGATACACACGCGGGCACGGCTACCGTGTTTATACCTACACACTCCATACGGCAACCTTATCTCAGTCAACCATCTCCTACCTACCTTTTTTTTTTTTTTTCCCTCCTTCCTCTTCTTTTTTCTTTCATTCACTCGAGTCGTTTGCGTATACACACGCACGTGGGCGCACAGTCGTATATCCCCCCCTCGTTACGCGGGTCTCCCCCTATACGTATACGCGCGTGGAGTCGGAAGAGACACAACGCGCCGTCTCCTCCGACATTTTTATCGGGGGCAATTCCAGCCGACCCACAAGTGGTCGCTTTGAATAGAGCCAGGAGTGCGGGCGCGTCTTTTCGCCTTTTTGATGCTGCAGGGAGAGAAAAAGAAAAAAAAAAAGAAGGCAAGTGCGCATGATATTATGCCCGCGTTTTCGAGAAATTGCGCGGAACACAAAGAGCCTCTGCCGTGTCTTTCTCGGCTTACACGGGCACTAGGTGCCTTTTTTTTGTACACTCGCTGCCTCTCCTGTTTCTTTCGTAAATATACATTGGGAGGAGGATGGGCTGAAAAAAAAAAAAAAAAAACCACATCCTAGCACGAGGTGCAAACGTCTCTATCGAAAAATTTGTGGAGCTATCGGGCTGGGTGGAAAAGAGACCATGCCGATCGCGCCAACAATGCCATTGATACATGCATAAGCAAACGAGCCTGTCGTTTAAGGGACCCTCCCCCAGCCAACTTTTGCAGATAAAGACAGGGAGCGCACAAACAAGCGGTAAAAAGCGACCGAGTGTTATATACATATAAAAACCAGAGAGGGGACATGTGGGGTGGACGACGCGTTCGCGGTGTTGCGTAGGAAAGATACACACTTTGCGCTTACACCGGTGCCCGGGGACTCCGATGTCCTCAGGATAAGCAGCCCAGGCCTTCTTCCTCTTTTCTTCCTTTTCATCTTCATGAATAAAACATCATATCGCGGGATAACGCATCTCGCGCACAAGCAACGCTCGGCCCCGTTTATATGTGCACGCAAAAGGCCTTGGGTGCATATTTCCACCCGCGCCTTATTCTCGCCTGTGTGGCACTTTTTCTCGTCTCGTCGGGCGGTCGTTCCGTTCTGTATACCTACCTGCCTTAATCTCGCGGACCGTATCGGCGCTGTTTCCATTGCTAATCGTTCGTTTTTTGGGAGGAGGATTCCTCGAGGCACTCCCCCGGCACGGGCACTTCCGAGTTCCATTGGAAACGAGGTGATCTCGTAAAAGCTCGCGTCTCCGGGAAAACAGTGCCCGACCGTACTGTACACGAGATGCCAAATAGAGGCCAAAAGTGAAGGAAGAAAAGTTGCCGGGAACTATAATGTATACAAGCACAGAGCGCGAAACGAGCAAAGAACAAGAAGAAGAAGCAGTGGAACGAGTTGGGTATCTTCTTGGCCCAAGAGAGAGAGAGAGAGAGAGGGGGAGTCGTGTCTCAATGTCTCCCCGAAGGCGCCCCAGCAATTTGTGCTTTCATTCGCACAAAGCGGCATCGGCGCGCATCCGCCGAGGAGAGCACGCCGGCGTAAAAGAGAAGTTAAAACTATGCCGGTCGTTCTTATTACTGCCTCGAGCCACCCCGTGAGCATACACATATACATATATACACGCGTGTGTTGCTCTCCTTCTCTCTTTTGCGCCCTTACCCCCCGTTGGCTCCTTCTCGCCTCTGCTTGTGTACTTCTTCCAGTGGCGGCTCTACGACTATTTTATCCCTCGAATCCTAGATTTTGTTTTTTTTCTTTTCTCGAATTAAAACGCATTCTCGGTTGCTCCAATGCATACGTTTCAATCCTTTCTACGGCTCCAACCCTCGCAGGCGATTACTCACGCAAGACACTCTTTTTTCCCCCCCCCCTTACTCCCCGCCCTTTTCGCTCTTCCCCGTTTGCATCCTCGCGATTATAATGGGGCAAATATTTTCTTTCTTCCCTTTCCACCCCCTCGGAGCCCGCCGAGCTCGCCCCTCCTCCTCCTCCTCCGAAGTTGTACGCAGAGAGAGAGAGGCAGTCGACGGCTTGATTAAATAATTTATAATCCGCGGCGCTCAAACGTGGAATGTCATTTCGCCCGGCGCTAGGGGGTGGGATACGCTGGGCTGGCTCGAGTGCGTAGCTTAAGGACGAGGGGTGGAAAAGTGATGCGGGGCATTTTTTTTTTTTTTTTTTTTTTTTTTTTCGTCTCATCTCCGTTCCGACGACTGCCGAGTTTATATATTCTTCAAAAGGAAAATTGTGGGCTTACGGCTTGCGCGTAATTGACCTTTTGTCGAGTTAATGGGCTCGCCGAGCTTTTTCTTTTTTACCAATGTGAATTGACGATCTTTATAAGTGGAGCTAGATTTTTGTTTTTGTTTTATTTTGTGGATTTGACTATTGGATCGATTGCCAAAGCATCAAACTTTTTTCTTATGTACGTGACATCTCGATTTTAGCCCCTCATTAAAAGTGCTGCTACCACCCAGACTCGTCTGTTTATGGATTAACACCAAGCCACGTCGTCACAATGGTACCCTAAGAATTTGCTCTGCCTCCCCTATCGTCATTTCTGATTGTTCGACCGCATGTCTCCTCGAATCTATACATGCATGGAGTCCACACGTCGCAGAGAAAGGGTATGTGGTATGATAATTTCCGTAGCATATAATGTGCACTTATATAATGCGGAACGACGCGTGTAACGTGAGAAAGTCCGGTGCTTCTTCTCGGTGGCGGTGACGAGGAGGAGGACGAACTGCAACTTTTACTCTGCCCATACCGTCCGCGAAATTAGAAATCAGGTGCGCTCGCGCCAATTAACTCCAGCCCGCGGATTACTTAACCCACATGTATATACATACGCTGCAGGCAGACATTGCACACGGCTACCGGCGAGCGAGCATTGCTGCATCCAAGCGCGTGTATCTACCCACTGTAGTGTAACGCCGTCGCGGTTCGGTGAATTTATGCGCGACCCAACGTTGAATTATTACTCGGATAAGTGATATTTCGCCGCGAGCCGCGGCCGACACGCTCATTTTTGTCATTCGAGGCCGGACGTGCATAATATAACATGTATACGCACGTAAGCTGCAACGGAACACGTTCAATCGCAACGCGTGTATCAATGAATTATTATCAATTAAGGATCGAAAAGAAAAAAAAAAAGGAAAAAAAAAAAGGAAAAAATAGCTCTGCGAACAGAAATTGAAAGCAAAAACGCAGGTGCGCTCGCGGCATAGGGTAACTCTATACGTTTTCGAATTCTCGTTCTGGCTGTAATTTCGTTTCTATAGTACAACTTTGAAGCTACTCTTACGTTTTTTTGTGATATGAGGAATGGTAAAAGGACAAATCGTGGCCAACTGAAAATTCATTTGGCAGAAGGAAAAGTTGAAAAAATTAGAAAAACCTGCAAAGTTTTTCCATTAAACTTTTATCGTCAAATTGCCATACGAGTATACAGCTCATTTTTAACAGAATAGAGCCAACGGCTCTTGATAATCAACTCGTGCAAGGACTGCGCTTTTCCGCGGCATCGTTTCATACATTGTACCATCGAGCACACACTGGGCTCTTTTGCTCGTAAATTAATTCGATGGGTGAGCTGCCGATTTTTCAAACAATTTTATAACACATCGCGTAATCGTTATCCACCTCCTGAAATTACTCGCGCAAACGCGTTGCGCAACTAAACTCGTACACCCATCTCCCGTGTGCATACACATATACACTGCGCGCGGGGGATAACCCCGACAATTTAATTTGTAACGCGAATCGCTTCGTTATTCATTCGAGAACAAACCCTCCACCGGCGCGCAAATGCACCCATCCTTCCTTTTCAACCATCACCAGGTCGGCTCGCGCTAAACACATGCGCGCACGCAGGCATATTATACGCATCGGGGGTATAAACCAGTGAAAATGACATTACGCCACTCCGTATGTATATGTATACACGCGCCGGCCAACATTTATCCGGTGCTCTTTCGCGCTCTCCGTGCACGCTATGTGCAAGCACTTTTCACTCGCCTCTGCAAACGAAACGGCTGCGCGGAAAATATATCCAACGGCAGAGAGAGAGAGAGAGAGCTCTAATCCCGCATAAATAGTTGAAATACTGACAGTAGTGCGCGTATGGTAGGATCATATGTATATATAGGTACACGTGTATGTATGGTAGTAATAGAGCAGGAGGAGGAGGAGAGGCGCGGATTCATACGGCGAATCAAAGCGACCGCGGAATACGGGGAATGCAAGGGGCGAATTGTTTCTCGCCGCGGACCCATGTCAAATAGCCCCGATGTGCTGCTGATGCCGCTTTGGTTCTGCCTCGGTGCAAGTAAAATGAGAAATTTTCCCTGAAAAGTCTCTTTATGTATCACTGGCACCGTGTTTGCGCGGGTTGAGCTACCGCTGCCGGCAAATGCACATTGGTACAGCTTTTGTGAAATGGGCATGTATATGATCCATGTTAAGGGTGCTAGTGGGTGCTCGTACCTTTGTATGCTCGTCTTTTTGATGCTGCTTTTGCTACGTGATATTATGTGCTTATGTACGCGTGTTTTGCTGGTTAACGAAAATTTGGTCAGCCACGAGACAAGTACCTTGTCTAGGTAAATGAATCGTTTTTTTTTGTTGTTGTTTTGGGTTATTGTACATGCAGGTATTAAAATTATTCTTTTGGGGGTTAATCTTCAGTACAGTACAATGTGTAAATTTCATAAATTCCAGGTGAAGGGTGCTTGATAAGTGATATCCACGTTTAACACAACCTAATAGGAGGATATAATATTTTGTAATTAACCTCTGTACTTTACATAAAATTCAAAGTTAACTTGTCACCGTATGGTTTTTTTTTTTTTTTTTTTTTTCAAATCAATATACTACGAGTATTGGTTAACGTATGCCTTTCATTTGTAACAACAATTTATTGTATTCTCCTCGATCCTTAAGACTCTCTCGTATAAAATTTTGCAACAAAACAAATGTTCCCCAACAGCAACTTCTTCAATGTTTAAAAAAAAATTTTGTGTAAAGGCGCGAACATTGACCGATTGTAAGGTACACCTATCATTGTCCTGGATCCATTCTAAAGCCAAGTTGAAAAATATATGGAGTTTTGTTAAAAGTCCATTGTAAATTTTTTTAGTTGAGCTGTATTTCAAATAAATTCTGGTTGAAAAAAAAAAAAAAAAAAAAAAAAAAAGTTTATGAGTTATTTTGTTTCTAGAATGAGAAAAAAAAAAAAAAAAGAGGAGTAAGGAAAGACAAGAAAAGAAACTGAATTCCACGCGAAGACGAGCCAACGTTGTTTTATGAATCCAACAGGGGTCCGTGCGCATAATAGGTAGGTATGTATATGTAATAATTTGAAACGCAACAAGGCGCGAACGCGAACTAATTAAAGCCCATGACAGAGGCGAACCGGCACACACACACATATTGCATACACACAACTCAAAGTACAAGGTATCGTGTCTCTCATTATAAATGCGCGTTATGGAGTGCACCAGCGGCTCTTTGCGGAGCTCGTTACGTGAAAATTTTTCCGGCGATTCGCGTCACCTCGGTAGGTAGACAATAACGCCGTGCGCCTCGTAATGTCAGACGAGCACGCGAGCGAGAGCCTCGCGTTACTTGTACATAGCTCTCTCGTGAAATGGAAAAAGCAAACGTTGCGAAAGAAGACTCTGTTTCCCCACGTGTGTGGGTTATCGCGAAATCACCGCGAGGAAAAGCGCGAGCTCGCACCGATTATTATTTTTCGACTCTAGTTTCGTAAATTGGGACGAGAGGGGGGGCGGGGCTATGGTTTGTCCAACGGTGGAGATCTTGCATAACGGGAATGACGAGTGCGACGAGACAAGGATTTCCTTCCTTTTTATTATGCGTACATTTATTCTAACCAAACGTGGCAATTCATTAATCATTATCTATATTAAGTCTACACTGTAAAAGTAAACTTGGTAAAGCAAAATTTTAAACTTGGAGGAGAAAATACACAGCCGTCATGTCCCCGCTTTCATTGAAAAAAAAAGCAGCGTATCCGATTGCGCCTCACACGCATCAAAGTCTTTTTTTTCCCAAGCCCGATTTTCACAAGTAAAACGAACAAATCAACTCGATGCCCGCAACCAGCGTGATCGTCCAATAATACACCCTTACCGGCAACTTTCATGCACTCTTTTTTTTTTTTCCCCTACCAACAAAACAGATCGCGTCCACGCAATTGTACCTATAGCGTCCAAGAGCAAATAAGAAAAGAAGGCAGGCGGAAACGCGTAGAAAAAACGGGAAGAAACGCACAGAGCGCCAGACAGGAGTGGAAGCGAAGGGAGGGTGATAAAAAAAAAGCCAAGCGGCCATAGCAGATAAATGGACGAGGTTAATCATTGCGCGAGACATAAGCGCCCATGCGTTATAATATGTATAGATCGAGGGATGGGGGGGGGGGAGGCGGGCGAGGGTACACAGGTATGCGAGCAATGTCTCGGGCCGGTCGGCAAGGAACGGCGTATAAAGGGAGGCCGACGCTCCTATTAGTTTTCCAAGGCTTTAACACGCGCCACGCGGATGTACTTATACCCGCGAGGACGCTGTACGCGCGACTTTGTTCTCGGGTGCGCTAACTCACGCTGTCAGGTGCACGCGGTGTATCGGAGGAGCCACGCCTCGCTCGGAGTGGCCGTGCAAAGGTGTGTGCATTTGATGCTAACGATTTGCGGGGATCATGCCGAGAGAGCCCGACTTTTGTGCCGGAGCTTTTCGTGCGTGGATGTCGGTGACGGAAAAGCTATTGGCTCAAAGTTGTACGTTGCTTCCGCAACGAGTGCACGGGAGGCCGCTTTGAGGCTGCACGCCAAAGATTTTCAATTTGTTGGGTGCTGGAGGTGGCCGAAGCTGATGAGCCGTAAATTTTGTTTATAATTAATCCTCGAGGCGCTTCCAGCTCGCTTGAGACGTTTGTGCTCGTCGTTATTACTTTGAGAGTTTGCCGAAATTGATTTGTGCACGTGCCAATTGCTTTTCCTTTCTTGTATCCTTTTTTGTACGTTAACGTATACGCGTAAAGAAACGCAAGTGATTTTTAATGTCAATCTTGCGTCCAAATGTCTCGTTACAGATGATCAAGTTTTTATGAGTAAAAAATCAATCCGTTCGGCTTAAAGTCGCAGTATATGCACAGAGGATGGACACGAAACAATTTTTTTTTAAATTGCTGAGGCTATTTTATCTAGGTTCTCGTACCAAACTTGCTATTGTGCTTTAAGAAAATTATCAGTCCCAAGATCGTGCTCATGTATTGTTCTGGTTAAAAATGAATTTATTTTTCAACTCTAATGTGATGCAAAACTGAAATCTCTTAAATTCGGAGACTCGAGTAAACGTTATTGGAGAAAAAAAAAAAAAAAATTATTTTTATACTTCTTTTTTGCCATTGAATAGCAGTATCAGAGGAATTTTCATTTTCCATGCACGCGTACTGCAAAAGGCACTATCATCATGATACAGTGATTGCAAAGCTCTACGCTGCACTTAACAAGAGCAAGGGACAAAGCTTTCCCTCGAGCTTTTCTGCTAACTGTTCAAAAGCTGCTATGAGCTTTAATACATGATGATTTACTTTCTCCCTTTACATCGTCGTGCATTTGCACAAGCTTCAATCCACACATTCGCATAATGCGCACGTTTTACTTTACCGTGAAAAAAACAATTGTAGAACAATAGAGTACAAGTATAATGTAATCATTCATGTGTGACTATTTGTCGTGGCTTGAGTGCACAAGTCTTGAATATGGGGCAATTGAATTTTTAGTTTACTTACTAGACAAAACCAAAAACTCGTCTCACCTTGTTTTCATTCGCACGAAGCATCACGGCTTATACTTTAGGTGTCATAGCGCGAATAATCTTGAAAATTACTATGAATACATCGTGACGTCATGTCTCCAGATAATTCTTATCAATGTCGGTCAAATCAACAAGCAATGAATGGTTATCTCGTGGAAATTCTAAAGACGTAACTATCGCGCGATGTTTTTCCAGCTATAGGATTAAAGAAACATTTATTTACATGAAATATATTTTAAATCAGTTTACCAATTTTCCAATAAACTTTGTTGTTAATTTAAATTCTCAAACTATGTGTAGGAATCAACAAAAAAATTACTTTACGGATTTATATGAAATTATATTAGATTTATTAACATGGATGCATCGATATCGTGATCAATTTAATGACGTATAATAATAATAATAATAATAATACAGAGACGAGAAGTGTGAAACTACTTGACATCAATATCCCAGATTGTGCGTGAATCTCGTAATCATATCAAAGGCCAACACGGGTTGGTCGTTCGGTAGCATGTGACCGGAATTTCTCATGAGTACTGCCGTCAAGTTGACACCTGATCTAACATACCCGGCCAACTCGTCCCCGACGTAGTATATCTTTCTTTTGGTCGTCTTGTAACTTTCGGCTCCGGGCCATTTAAGCTTTGAAATGTAATTTTCCATGGCAGCATTGGTGACCATCATGTCCAATTGGCCAACGTAAACGAGGACCTTTTTGCCATCGGCAAGAGCTTCCTCGACATAATTTGCCACGGAGTGCAGCATATCCCTGCCAATGTGCTTTTTCACCTGCACTGATGTTCTCTCGAACGTGACGTTGCCGACGTGTATGGCTTTGCGCACGTCAGGCCTCACCACCCAGTGGACGAACGGGTTGATGTAGTCTGGCTCTGTGGGCCTCATCGAATGGAAGTAGTAACTGTAACCAGTAATGTTGTCCATCATCTTGTTTACTTTGTTCATCAGAGCAATGGACTGGAACACCTTCTTCTGTTTCAACAAACCGACGAGTTTGTCTTCCAACGCTTGCAATTCTCTCCTATCGTCCTCGCCGATGAGGCCCAATTCGTAAATGTACTGAACGTGCTTCACTTGGTTAACTAGATCGCACACACCACCTGCGATAATGAGACCTTGCACGTTTATCCGCACCTCCGCATTTTCGTTGTGTACTTTGATGGCGTGAGCTATCGGAGGCGCAAACTTTCCAGCCAACGATTCCCCAACGACGTAGAGTTCGTTGCTCCTAAGTTCGGGGAACAACTGGAAAAACTGTGTTAAAAATGCGAGCGCGTCACGTGCAACATCGTCCGATGTCGTTGCGAAGCCCTTGTCACTCTCCGTGAAACTGTAGCCAGCGTCCACAGGACTGTCGAGGTAGAGCATGTGGTGGTTGCGCGTCCACGAGTGCTTCCTCATTTCGACGGTTTGGTTTGCAGTGACAGTGAACGGGCCATTTTCAGCGAAAAGCCCGAGCATAGACGTCGAGCCCGGACCACCCGTCATCCACAATACTATCGGAGCACTTTCCCGGTTGTTCTTCGATAAACAAATCATACATAAAACATCATCATGTTAACTTCAAAGCTTACGAGGGACCTGTACTTTTGAAATTAATCATTATAAGATTACCTCTGCTGGGCAATACCAAAAAAACAAATTGGCATTGTATTCTTTGTTGACCGTGAAGTACCCACTGTAACTCTCGATGCCTGGTATTTCTCTGTGCTCGACGAGTGCCTTCTCCCTTCCTTCCTTCAATTGTCCATTGTCCAGGTAATGCGACAGAATCAGTGGTTTCCCTACATCTTCGGCTTCAGATTTTTCCGAAGCATCAAGTTCCACTTCATTGTTATTCACTGCAAAAGCACCACTACATACTAAATAATACACGAGAAATAGTACTAGCAGATTCGATGGTGTCATGTTTATACACTTGATCGTGGGACCCAAGAGGTTGGAACGATACTAAGGCATTCTTTTTTCTTCTTCTGTCGATTCCGCGTAGTTATGTCGTGAATTTTTTTTATCAAGATACTACTAACCGGGATTACGTAAGCGATTTCGTTGCCATCCGATAAGAAAAAAAAACGAGGTCGGCAAATCTCACGACAAACAAGATACAATGCGTTGCGTTATCATACATCGCTTGGCGGCAATGAAACGTAAAAATTCCAAGCGATTATAGTTGAGGATTGATCCCGCGGCTGTTGTACGATTCACAGAATCACCTCGGCGCATGAAATATTTAAAAACAAGGGGCATATTGTACAATAGAATCCTCGCGCAAAGTGATAAAATAGTTTGAATGCAAGAGGGGGGAAGCGCTACATACAATGCAGGAGCGAAAATTTTGAAATCTCGCATACAAGTGTGACCCCGAGACAAGGGTCTCTCTCTCTCTCCCTCCTTTCCGTGCGCGTGTATTCCAATATCTTAACGCGAGTAAAATCAACACCCTCGATATGTATCCACGTACTTTATGCCCCACCACCTCCAGGGCATGGGTTCCAAACCGCCGTTGTTATATTATATTTAAAATAGCAATGCACACGGATGTGCACGCGAGTGAGAACTATTTACCGAGGAAAACATATTTCCCCCCTCCCTGCCCTTCATTGGAATTATGTAAAACGAAGAGAGTGTAACAATTGATACAGATTTTCCAGATGGACCAGAGTGACTCTGGTGAGGTTTGGATGAACAGCCTGCGTCGAGCGACTTTGGTCGGACTCGGTGTGTCGATCTTTGCCGGTGCGCCAGAACAGCCACCCGAGCCAGGAAACGATCGTCGATAACCTTGTTGGCTCGCGCATACCCAGGTATACGTTGGTAGCAGGTACACCTTATACCTCGTCCCGCCGGCCGACTACAATACGAAG
This sequence comes from Copidosoma floridanum, assembly GCF_000648655.2. Next base: position 324,888 of record NW_019379467.1, on the reverse strand, counting down.
AAAGAGCCTCCCCCCGCTCGGCTTCCGGGATTGTGGAACGCCGGGTTAACGATACCGGGCTCGCCGTCAATGCGGGCATGGTTCTCGCGAGGCTCTCCCATTCTCCCTCCTTCGAACTTTACGATTGTATTATCCGTTATAGAGAGATAAATTCGTGCCTATACGCTCTAATAGGGCCTCCCCTCCCCCACCCCTTTGCTCGCGCGTTACCCTTCCGCGGGACACGCTGCATTGTACCTACGCGCGGACACGGCCACCTTGCATTGATTTACCTTTGTATTAAAAAAAAGGCCCCAACACAATACCCACGCCTTAGCTGGACCACTGAACTCGTGCCATATACCAATGGACGCCTCTTTCGTTTTTCCGATTGTTTACGGCCTCTCCATCCCCCCCCCCCCTCCCTGGGAGTTTTGCCTTGAAATATCTCTATTAAGCTTTGGTTTGTTTAACAGAAGCTCCCCATACCCTCGGCTGGTCTACTCGTCTGGTTTATTGGGTGCGCTCTTTCGAGCGCGCATGGTTATATTGTCCACTGAGAGGCAGCGCCGGCTTCTTCACTCTCGTGTGTGAAATGCACCGTTACCGTTGCACTCGATACACCCAATGGCAAATTATTGGTGAATCGTGCAAAACGCGCTCACAAACAGGTATATGTTTATGTATCTCTGGGTTATCTATTGCCAATCATGGATGTCACAGAGCCATATTACTGTAAATAAAATAAAATAAGTACACGTGCCCGTGAAGAGTCGAGTTGTCAGCTTTGCCGCCTCCACAGTTAGATCTGTGAAATAAATAATTAAGATCGATTACTTAACCATCAAAAACCAGTTTTAGTGATAAATAATTTACTTTCAATTGGCTATAATCGTAAGAAAAAAAATTAATAAAATAGATTATTGTATCAACAAAAAAGTGCTCTTTGTGGCTTATTAAATTATTGAACTTGAGAATAGTTCGCAGTATGGGATTGTTAACCGATTACCGATTTCCAAGATGTTTCGCTCTCTTTAACCATGACTCAACCAGAAAAGCAAACGTTACGTCTTTTCATAACTAACTTAAAAGCCCAAACATCGCCAGGAGGCTCGTATACACCACGACATTTAATCAAGGCGTTCCGTATGACTCTGAAGGCAAACCCTCGTCCACCCAAGTGATATTCCAAGTAATTAAAAATGTATCCATCGCGGTTCTTTGAGTCTCCCTGTTTTCTTTGGCCACCGGGGCACAAAGGATGAGCCTTCCGGGGCTAATCTTTTGCGTCGGACCCCCTCCGTGGATTCTCTTCCGCTAAGATTCGGGGGCTGTGCGAGTGTTTCGTCTCTTTTGCCGGTTATACAAGGAGCCACCAACAAAATTGCAGCAGCAAATTCTTTTAATCGCTTGATAATCTCGTTTGAGCCCGCGCATGTCGCTCCGTGTGCCTTACCCTCTGGCGTCTTTGCTCACTTTGTTTGCACGGAATATGAACAGTCTACCCCTGCACCTCGAGCCAAGGGTAATACGGCTCGGCGAGCGAGGAGAGCTCGAAACTTTGAGGGTACACACGCCTCGTGCTGGCTTGTTAAGACGAATATTGAGATTTTCGGGGATTAGGGGCACATCACAAGTCACGGGGTGATTTTGGTTAGCTTGGTCCCATCACTTATGGATTGTTTGTCTCAAAGAAATGTGGGTACAATCTGGATAAATGATAATACTAAAACAGTATTAGTTGCTTCGCAATTGGGTCACCCCCCCCAACTTTTAGACAGTTAAAATAAATAAAGGAATGCCACATGTATACCGGTTGGTTCCTTTTGCGGGGAAAACTGTCCCCAACAGTGCGGTTGGGGATGATCCGTCGTGGCACGCTCGACCATACGATCAAAAGGACACTCCCTCGGCATTTCAGGAATCAAGTGTCGGAATAAACGACCCCTATATAAACGCGGTGGAGGGGAAAATACGAGCACACCAGTTGGAAGGAAGAAGTAGCGACGACACACGTCGGGCTACATCGTTTTCGTAATATCTGAAGCCACTATACGCGCATATTGTAATGGCTACGGTTTTGCGACTTTTGCGTGGGTGTGTATGAGGTATTGCCAAGGTCGGAATATTCGGGGCTTTCGCGCGAGTGCTCCCTTTGTGCGCATATTTCTTTTTCCCTCGCTATGTGGATGTAAAATGTGGTGGTGACTTTTTTTTTTTTTTTTCGTCAGTCCAAGACATAGAATGAAAATTTGGAAATTCTAAAACAGGAAATGACAAAAATAAATAGTTAAGGTATAAGATGGTAAATGTAAATTTATGAGAAGAGTAGGTATATCTCACCCGACCCGCCCGTAACAACTCATTGACGCACGAAGCGCAAATTAAGCCTTTGAGCATCCCAACAGTTTGAAACATTTCGCGTACTACCTAAGCAAAGAAAAAAACAAAAAAATCACTGCTACTTGTAAACAAGGTCTGCCTAAAAAAAGAATCACTACGGGGCATCCTTGCTATCATCCGCAGAAAAAATATAACGAGAGGGGCAGTAGCAGGGAGGAAGAGTCAAACTCGCTAGCAACGCGTTGGGCAGAAAGGGGAGGGGGGGGGGAGGACGAAATAACGAAAGAGCAAGCGAAACAAGATCCAAAGAGCAGCACGGCGTTGGAAAGAAAAAAAAAAAAAAAAAGAAGCGAGAAAACAAGAGCGAGTGTAGCAAAAGTGAGGGAGGAGAGAGAGAGAGAGAAATTTTTCATATGCTTACCTGCACAGAAATAATGAGCTTGTCCATAAATAAAGAACGGAGGCGCTCCCGGCTAACGGGTAATGAAGTCTCTCGTGGATATAATACACGCGTACATATAATTGTAGCCGTCGTTCTCGCGGAAAACGCGACCTGCCCTCTCATCCTGCGGTGCAGTGCTCTTTCTCTCTCTCTCTCTCTCTGTTTTCCCGTGCAAATGATGTAGAGAAACGCCCCGTGTACCCAACTGTACAGCATTTATACACCGAGGCTTCGGCGTATGCCGTACACATACACAGTACGAGAGAAAAAAAAAAAAAAAAAAAAGAAAGAGAGAAAGAAAGAAACGAGAGCAGAGCTTATCGTCGCATTAGCGGAAAAATTTGAAAGTGCGCGTTTACAGGATTCGCGGCTCGGCGCGTTAACTGATGGAAACAAAGGGGAGTATAACAACGCGCCTGTGGTTATAAATCCGGTTGCAGTTGACGTGAGCAATATTTTCCACCTACCTCGCGTCTATTTACATGTATATACCCACAGGGAAATCGACCGTCTGATTGCTCTCGTCATTGGTGGTACACGAGGTCATTCATTCAATTACCACGTGGGTCTGCCTATGGGAGAAATTGTAAACCTACTAGGTGATTTTTACCATTTTAAAAGTACCTATTTTATCGTTACGTAAGAATAATTTTCCAAAATGCAGTCAAAACTTGCAACCAAGAGTGGGCAGGATGGGGGGGGGGGAAAAAAAACGCGTACCCAAGCTTCGAGAAGCAATATATATATACGAGCACCGAGTGCCCGATAGCTGCGCGAAGCAATCGACCAGCGAGGGAGGAGCCGCGAAATTAAAAAAATTAGAATCCGAGCAAGTTTGCTTGGACGCCGTCGCTCCTCTCGTGTATATATATATGTAAGTAAGCTGCAAGACCGGGGCGCGCACAGCTCCAGCCCGCGCGGGTATATCAGAGAGAGAGAGAGAGAAGGTACATAGGAGCCACGTACGGAGCTTTTTAATTAAACGCGCGGCATCGCTCCCCCCCCTCACTACCTGCCCGGGTCAGCTCTACAGCATCCTCGGGCCGAGCTTGTGTATACCCTTCTCCCTTTCGTCCGCGTCTGGCTCGGCCCCTTCGTCGGCTACTGCTGTGTTTTTCCCTCTTTCGTTTCCTCGCTCGCTCGCGGGAGTGTACAGCTCGAGAGAGTTCAAAGCCGCCTCTCCGAGGCAAGTCAATATCAAATACCTCGAAGCTAGACGGCGAGCCAAGGGGAGGGGCGGAGGAGTCCCAAAGTTATATACCCACAGAGACACATCACGGCCCGAAAATCCCCCCCTTTGCTACTCTCGCTGCACTGCGTCTCTGTGCGCGGCCGGGAAACCATCTACCCGCTCTCGGTGCAGCTGGAATGTTTTCGTTCATACATACCGTAGGGGTACACGGGAGCTGTATAAGCTCGGCTTTGAGGGGGCTTCCGACTGTTTGTCTTTCGCGTCTCATGGCTTTTACGTTTACTTTTGCGCATCACATATTATAAACGCACCTGCGTGGAAAACGAATCAAAAAGGGCCGAACGAAAATTCTAGAGATAATTTTTTCGAAATCACGAAAAGTATACATAAAAATCCCCCACTCGATATGGTACGGTATACACGCGCAACCCAAGTCCGAGCGCCTATCGTACCCCATGAATCGCTTATATCTGTACAGTGACCAAGCGAGTATATATTTATATGTGGAGGCTATTGTAATCAGTTCCCCACGGAATTCCTCGCCGATAAGAGACGCACGTGATGCCTCGATCTCCCCTCCCCCCCCCCTGGACTGAGAGTGTACACATATAAGGCGGCGGTCGGTGCAAAGTTCGCGTATCGCTGTAAGTACAAAGCCGAGTACACGCGATTATACGAGAATGAGAAAAGAAAAAAAAAAGGGGGGGGGAGGGAGGGGAACAAAGCTCTGAGCACGCCACGCTGGAGACGGTGTGGTGCGAAGGGGACGACGCAGCAAAAGGAGGAGGAGAGTCCTCGTGTGACCGCAAAAAGGAAAAGCAGCCCCCTTTCCCCCCATGCCGATCGGGAGAAATCGGCACTGCTATATATGCTGCTCCCTCCGCGAAAGAAGAGCCGGGTTTAATGCAAAAGGCAAATGCATCGCTTGCAGAGTGTGTATAGGTATAGGGAGCGGGAGAAAAGAAGCTGCCTGCAGCCAGATGGGGAGGAGATCGCGCATGGGAGAAAATAAATCTGCGTCTCCACGTGTGTGTCCACAGCCACGCGAGACGACGGGGACAGGGGATGAGCGCGTACACTTACTTGCCTACGGTGTGTGTGTGTGTGTGTAATTGGCTCGCGCCCCCGATGATTGTGTCTCCACTGGAGGAAGGGGACAAGAGGGAGCCCCCCCCTCTCTCTCTCTCTCTCGTTGATACACATCACCGCCGTCTCTACCCTGGCTCGCGGAGGATAAAACGGAGCTAAATAGGTGGAGGAGGAGGAGGTCGAGAGATAGCGGGTATCGACAAGTGCGCCCACCCGCTTGTGCTGCATTTGCTCGCTGCCGATCCATACCTCGTGCCAAGTGGTGGTGGCCTCGCGTGTGGTTCACTCGACCAGCCGTGCACTGCGGTATCCTGCAGAATCTGCGTCTTTTCAATTCATTCGTACTTCTTTTTCGGGAAGAGTCGGGGGAAACAGGGTTTTTTTTTTTTTTTTTTTTGTCTTCAACAGGTATTTACGCCCGGTTGACGCGACTAGCCGATTTTTTTTTTGTTTACTGTATATGAAGCATCCATCAATTTGTTTCATTTTACAGAAAACCTCTATTTTTGAGGATTTTAGTAGATGTTTGTCATAAAAAAACTATGAATAGCGTTGTTTAAATATTTTTTACCAATGTCTCGACTCATTTCAGTGTGATTTTTTGTCTTCAGCGTAAACTTTTGATTTTACTTAATTTTCTTAAGCCATGAATTGTGCAAATTGCACACAATTTTTTAATAGTTCATTGACAAATATATTTCAAAGGTTTTTGTATTTTTACTCAAATTGTATACAACCTACAGTTAAAATCTCTCTAGTTTTTTTTTTTTTTTTTTTTTACGGATGGTACAGTACCCCAGCAACCTTTGTCATCAAATTTTTGGCTTCTTCCTTCTTTCTATCTTACAAACTCCTTACATTTCCATTTACACAGCAATTTTCACAGTTGCGCAAAAACAAACGAGTCATTCAGATTTCCTCGGATGTGGTATCCATTTTTTCTCAATTCTAGATCAGAATACTTTAAATTCGCTGTGTTTTTCTATTACTCCGAACCAGTATAAACCATATTACTGCTACTGTGTTGAAATTTCGCGTGACTCACGTTTTCTGCAAACAAGAAAAAAAGAAAAAAAAAAAAAAAAAAATTGAAGCTGAAATAAACTAAAAATAAAGAATCAGAGGAACGCAGTACGCACATATTCGTTCGAGATACACGCGTTGAACCCACACAACGACAAACTTTCTCTTTGTACACATACGTAACGTATGTATGTACGTATCCATGCAGTTGGCTCAATTAAAAACCCACTATACGCTTGGCTTCGCTACGCGGTAAACGATATGTAAATCGATCTTTAATACGCAGGTATACATATTATATTATACACGCGTATATCCCCCGGATAACCTTACAGCTCGTTTCGAGTACCCAAAGTATACATGTACGTGCGCATACTCGCGCAAACACATGGATCGGCACCCAGTTGAATTTATTTCACGGTCTCCATAAATACCGTGCAATATTATAATTCACGTTCAGTCAATAGATGCACGAAGGACACCCTCGCCATCAGTCGCGTTGCAATTTATAGCTGTGAATTTTGGGGTGCACACCGAAAAATGTTCTCTTCTCCGTGTGCTAAATAACTCGCGAGAGTTAGGTACACGCGCCATAAATCCGAGTTTTCGCGCAAAAAAAAAAAAAAACTACAACAACAACAACAACAACAGAGACAAGACATCGTGCGAAGAGCCTATCCTCGGGTTGACACTCTGCAGAGCCGAGTGATGAGCTCCTCTTACTCCTGGTGTACCATACACGTATACGTGAGTAAATTCTTCATAGAAGCGCGACTGTCAGCCCACGGAGAGGCGTTAAGTAACGAAGGGGGATCGTCAGCCTACGACCGCAGTGGCGCACCTCGTGTTTGCCGTCTCAAATTACAGGACTCGATTCTCCCCCGAGCGTATTTTATATACCTGTGTCTATACGTACACTTACACCGTACGGTTCTCTCTCGGGAGCTATCTAGGAATTTTTTTTTTTTTTTCCTTTTCCTCTCTTTCATCACATTTTTGTTTTTCATTCCTCCTTAACGCGGTCTTTGGTACCATATACACACGCTACTACGTAGGAATGCATCGACTAAGCGATGGATGCGAATATAAATATGCGCGTGTACGTTATGTGTAAAGACAGCCAGTGTCACCAAGTAACATTGCGCGTGAGACTCGAGCGCGCACTTTCCAATTTAATTTATTCGTTCGACAGCTGTGAGAGTTGGCGCATGGGTAGGTAGACACGTATACCATCGGTATCGCGCACAGATGGACTCGCATGATCGGTGAGAACTCGAGCGCAAAAAGGACAAACGGCCAGCTAGAGATCGAGGCTTCGTTCACACTTGTATTACCACGTCTAGTGGTGCTTTTTTTGTTTTTGTTTTTATTGAAAGTATCTCTTGACGATATGTGCGTTGTCATTTACCGATCTGTTGTTCCCTCTGCTCATCTCAAAAGTGACACAGAGTACACCATTTCCGTCCAGAATTATGCACTTTAAGGGTGAAAATAATTTTCCACAATCGTCGAGTATGGATCAAGCGATCGAAAGTATACGTAGTTTGGGAATCGCGATCGGTTGTGCGGACTTGATCCGCGCCAGGCATCAGGTGAGAATATGTATAACACGCGATCGCCAACACATAGGGCGCGGGTAAGTAGGTATATATAGGCATGGGTAAGTGAGAGAGTAAATTGAGCGCATTGGGGGCCCGCATGGTGTTTCTCGGGCCGTGGAAACACGACTTTGGCCTCTCGGCGTACACGATCGTCGCCGCGTTCGCGAGAGAGAGAGAGAGAGAGAGAGGTGCGTGTCACGACACGGCTTGGCCATTACGTGGACCGAGCCGCTTCATCAGATTAGATTCCGCCCGAGCACCTCTCGCTCTCCGTGGGCTTCTTTCTTCTCTTCTACGTTCTTTATTTTTGTTTGCGATTCCCAGTGTGTGTACGGGTGACTTTGTACACATCGGTAAAAGGGGGTGGTGCGCAGAAAAAGGGGAACACGACCAAGGTACGTGGCACGTCCATAACAATAAGAAGGCGCCTGTCTCCGTGTACTCCGTTTCCTGGACTCGTCCATGGGAACTCGTTGACGGCGACGAGAACTTACCCGATCGTGATTTGGATTGCCCTGACTCTATAAAGATCCTTTATGACCTGAATTGATGGCATCGATCGCTGTGCTCAGCAGTGCCATTTTCAAACGTGTGCTGCATGTTGTGCTCCCTCCATCCGAGTTGACATGTCGATTCACTTACGATTACCACTAATGTGATTTTCAGATTAATCTCTTTGATTTCATTTCCATTATTTTTAGGTTTTAGTATGTAGATATACTTATTATGATGAAGTTCGACTCAGCCCGTGTGATGTTGAGGGGTTGTATAACATTTCATTACGATAAGTCCAAGAAAGTGAGAGAGAAAGGGGGGAAATTGAAATGAAAAACACGATAATACTGGCTGTACGATGGTAGACTTTCCATTTATTGTATGATTTCCAATTGGTTGTGGTTGTTACGATCATTAATAATTTTGCAACAAAATATTATATATCATTAAAGTACATATTTTGTTGAATTTCGTTTTCGGTTCGACATCAAGTAATATTGGCAATAATGTTCCCACCAACTGAGTATAAAAGTCGTTCTGGTACGAACGATCAGTATCCATTTCCTTTTTTTTCCACAATAATACTCAAGTCGGCACCAACCATGGCTTCCTTTTGGCAGTTTTCTTGTTCGGTTATTCGAATGATAAATTTAACATTTCCGAAAGAAAATGAGCAGTCATCGTTACGTCTCGCGTAGAAGCAGACTGTATACAAAGCCATCTCTAACTCGGGTGACGTGCCAAGAAAAATATACTTATTTTTTATTTGAGAATCATTAAACATTAGATTTCCGAAGTACACAATTGATATTGTTTGTCCCTACAAAACATATAATAATATAATACATTATGCTACCGTACGAATACTAGCATGACTTGGTCAGAACACTGATATGTAAACGTAATAAAAACAGATTTTTATCATACTTGGACTGACATTGTTAATTTTTTTTTTTCAATTCAGTATCATAACAAAATTAAATAACATCAAGCAAATTGACAACTTACACGACGAGTTTCGAAAATAGCAATCCGTGTTGCGTTCTGAAGTTGTACTTTCTTCTGCTTCTCCATTCTAGCTACGTAGATCCAGTTGCACGGGCCACCATTTCGGTTATTAACGAAGATGGCTTCGAATCCAGTGCTTCCGGGTATGTAGTTGTTGGGTCTGGAGTAAGACTCAAACCACAGTTTGTGCAGATACCTTCTGTACTCGTTGGTATCATTTTTTAAGAAGCCTTTGCTTGCGAGGAAGTTCATAGCAGTGGAAAGTGCTGCTGTGGTGTTGTCGAGGAACATGTTAATTAGCAAGTTCTGCTCAATTTGAAGTTGATTGCTGATATTACTACTAGCGTTTGATTCCAGTAACTTGAAGTTTTCATGAATTGAAAAAAAGAGTTGGTTCCTGGGTGTCATAAGGATTTCCGATTTCACATCAAAGAATCTGCATTTGATGGAAATAACAAAAAAACAAAAAATAAACGAAAAGTACTTTAATATAGAATTAATCGATAATTTTTTAAATGGTAAAAATTAGCTTACTTTTCCCCTAGCTTTTTATACAAGTTAATCTTGTAAGCTTTATAAGGATTGTAATCATGTTTGAAGAGTTTATGGAAAAATTCGTTCAACTCAACGTCAGTAACTTGTGGAGTTATTAATGTTTCTAGAAAAAAAAGCATTGAGTGTTAAAATAAAATAAAAAAAATGTTATATTATACATTATTTTTATGTTAAACCTTGTTTCTTTTGTATAGGCTTGGCGTGCTTTGGCAAGAATGGGTGCCTTGGTAGAGAATCTCTAGGTGTATCATGAATAACGTTACAGTCTACAACAAAAATGTTTTTTATTGAGGGCATTATGAAATCCTTATGTACAAATAATAATGAAAATTTAAAAAAATGAGCTCCGAAATGTCCTTGCGTAACATTACATTTTTCAGTTACTTGAACAGTAATTGAAACGAAAATTCAGCCATCAAACTTGAGCTGCATCCAATTTTTACTGTAGAATGTACTTGTAATATTTTTAACAGTAAATAATACAATATGCATCTCTGACGCTTTTTATGCATCATTTATTAGGTGTAAAAATAGTAGTTTTCTTACGAGTTTGAAAAGTCTCTGTTTGCGAACCGAGACGTTTGCGGCCCGAGCCGAAGGCGAGGTCCGTAACGAGGTTCGTAAAGGAGACTTTTCGAACGAGTTCCGGAAAACTGCTTTTTCGCCCGAGGAAGTACCAGCCTCCCAAAACCACCCGAGGGCGGAAAAAAATTTTTTTTTCAATGTTAGGTGGTTGAACAAAAAATATCTAAAAGATTTGCTCGCAAAAAATAATTATGGTTTTATACTTAAAATTTTGGTTACGTAATATATAAAACTTTGGTTCCGTACAATAAATCATTACCTTATACTGTGTTGGTAGATATGCAATCAACCCCAAAACAAGTAAAACAATGTAAAATTTTTGATAATTATAATATAGTAAAGTTATACGTTTTGTATTTGAGTCATTATAAAATATTAATTTTAATAAACAATCAGATGCGCAGGTTATCTGTAGTAGTTTGTCGACGTTGCTACATAAGTTACACGATACTCGAGACAACATTAAAGCAATACTTAAAGATTTGATAGAACAAATACAATGTTTACAATAACGTCGATGTTGCCATCCATACATTAAAAATAAAATAGAGAAACTTTATTTAGTTCATTATATATCATAAACAACGATATTTCTAATACTATACGTAGACAACATCGAGACTATAATATAATGTTTACTACTTTTGGTTATTTAGACGATATGTTTCTAAAATGTCATCTCATCAAAGTATTGTGTCGCTTTAGATTCTTGTATAAGATATATTAAGTAAGACTTACCAATAACTTGGGAAAACGAAAGTAACAAAATCAAATAGCTGAAGACTTCCATCTTTCCCTCGTAGTACGGTATGTTTTGCTTTTGCTCGTACAATGACAGCGCGACTAGTGAAACTAAAGACTTAAACCGCATTCATCCTACATATATTTATATACAATCACTAACTAAATCGTTAACTTTTTAACGTGTGCATCTATCACTACATATCAGCTAATAAGCTTTTGCTACACCAACCAATAATACTCTCGCATTGAACTGCTACTTATCATCGACCTACTTTTCAGTCATTCTAATGCTTATCATTTTCGTTATTTCGTAATAAAGTCACTAATATGGTCGAACACTATGAAAGGAACAAATTTGCCTACATAAAGTAAAGTGGATCGACTTGGCTGTGTGGTATTGAAGATAGGGTACCCGGATATTAGGGGCAAAAAGGATGGAATCGCATTTTTGGGTAAAAACGGACAATTCGGCTAAAACATAGTGTATCTTGTACCACGGGCCCAAAGTACAACTTACGCTCCTAAAAAATACGGTTGTTGTGCGTTTGTAGCCCAGTATCGATGAGCTTTTTTTCACCGAGGTGGTTAAAAACATTCTCTATCATTGTTACAAAGTTGTTATCATTTTTTACTGAAAAATAAGTTGTAGTGGTACTTTGAATAGTGATATTTTTTCATTACGAGTCCACTAAATGATTATTACAGTTTGGATTTGTTAAGTTAAAACTAACAATGTTAACTTCTAAAATATTTATTAAATGATCACAGCTGAATGGTTGCTATAAGTTTTCTAAGTAAATTATACAAAAATACTTCATACCGTTTGCATTGCAGTAGGAAAATTTAAGGAATTGAGGTCGATAAATTAAAATCACATTATGTTTATCATCATACGCATGATATCAGTTTTCAGCTACCGTTTTTAAAACATGCCTTTGTTATATTCAACACTACAGTCAAAAACTCTCATTTTTTTTCTTAATTAAAGTTGAAAAAAATTACCTCTCAAAGAAAAGAGTGCAATCAGCTAAATTTTTCTGGTTATTAAATGTAACTATGTGAACTGAATTTATGTACAAAATAATTGCGTTAATGTGGATTTATACCTACTTAATAGTCTTTCGAGGCCAGCTGATTATACAATTATAGACTAGCGGTCATTTTTTAGCATTCTGTTGAAAGGAGTACGCCTTAATTCCTAATCCAATATATAAAATCGTAGGCAAGTTGGTAGCTGAAGTTTTATAAAAAATTGAAGGTCATGTTTTAAAACGTTTTACTTCTCCTACTATTAATTAAAACTTAAAAGTATTATAGTTCATTTGTAAGAAGTTCTAACCCCCACTTGAAAATTTCAAATGATAAAGATCCATTAAAAAAAAAAGCAAGAATTCCTTTTCAACCCTACAGTATTTATTTACAACTTTTTGACCGTTTACACAAAATTTTATGATGATTTAACTTTTGTTTACATACATTTAGTATAGGTGGATCAATTATTCTATTTGTTTATTTGTTGATTAATATCTTTTTAATGAGTATGTGATCGATCATATTCGATATGCTAATTTTTTCAGAATATCATAAGCTTTCTTGGGTTAGTTTTTCGTAGTATTCCATTAATGCAATTTTTTTACAATGAGTACGGATAAATACACTTTTTTGTAAAAAGACGTGTTGCAAAGTCCAAGTTTGTCGTCATATACATCGAAAAATGAGTTAATGAACAATATCGAAAGAACAGACATTAATTCCTAATAGTCTAATTGATCATACTTCTAAATTGCATTCGTTTGGTCGTAAGTTTATTAAAGGTGCGGGCATCCTTAATGTAATACACCTTGCTAATTTTATTTTAAAAACAGTTACAGTGAAAGTTGTAGTGAAGACGAAGTTTTTTTATGTCATACTTATAAATTAAATTTATTGAAAGCGAAGGGAATCCAATTATAATATACATTATTTTCTAAATAGAAATAATAATTTTTGTTACAGTAGCACCATTACCACCGTGGCCACATATATAAGTTGGAACGTATATAAGTTGTAAGTAGTTTATAAAAAGTAAGGCTTTCCATGTCAACTTCAAATGACTCTGCATTAACTTTAAAAAGTAAACTTTGTCAATAACCCAATAACCTCAAGTAATTTTTCAGTAAGAATTTTCATCACTTCCATATAAAAAGCATTTTGGGATAGATGATCGGAATCCTTGTTTTATTTTAATAAATCTTCATCAACAGCACTCGAATCGACAGCAACAATGGCTTCTTTTTCCCAGTATTTCTCTACAATTATCTTAATAGTAAATTTAACGTGTCCGAAAGAGACTGAGCAGTCCTCGTTAGGTCTCACGTAGTAGCAGACCGTGTATAAGGCCATCTCTAGTTCGGGTGACGTGCCGACCAATATCTGTTTATCAAATATTTGTCTACCATTAAATATTATACTGTCTAATCCTACAAGCGTTACTTTGAATCCCTGAAAAACGTCAAATATACCAGTTTATAATTCTGTGGTAGCTGGTTGCATTAAAAAAAATTTAACGAAACAATATTTTTTGTGATTCGCTCATAAAATTTTTCCAAAGATTTTAAATATATATATATATATCACTTTAAGGGTGAAAATNTGTATATATATATATATATGTATATATATTATATATAAGTAAAACAAAACAGACAGATAACTTACATAGGCAGTTTCTAGAAGGACATTAAATTTTACATTTTGAAGTTGTAAAGTTCTCTGTTCCTCCATTTTGGCTGCGTAGATCCAGTTGTTGGGGCCATTGTTTTTATTGTTGAGAAAGATGTTCTCAAATCCAGTGCTGCCCTTTACATTGTGATGGATTTCCCAGCTGGGCTTAAACCACAAGCTGTGCAGACACTTCTTGTACTCGTTAATATTATTTTTGAAGAAACCTTTGCTGGCAAGGAAGCTCATCGCAGTAGATAAAACCGATGAATTGTTTTCGAGGAACGCGTTAACTAGATAATTTTGCTCCTGTAAACGTGTTTATTTTTTAACAATAACAACAGATTTTTTATGTAAGTCGTCACGTGAAGTTTCAAGTTTAAAATTGTTATGCCAAATCATTAAATAAGATGTTATGTGAAAAATTAATTGCAAACCAAAAAAATATTACTTTGAGCGATTGCTGTACCTTGAGTAAGTTATGGTTTTCGTATTTTTATTCATTTTATATCTAATTTTAAGATTTGGCATATCATTCGAGATCTCACGCTCAAATTCGTATGAAATATCGTTAAAGTTGTTAAAAAGCTCACTAATGTGACTATTTACTTTTATTTCAATTAATTTGTAGTTTTCGCACATTTTCAAAAATAGCTCGTTTCTTGGAAATAGGAAAACTTCGGGCTTCACCGTAAATAATCTGCAATTGTAAAATATAAAATACGATGTATAAAATTTTTTTTATGGTATTCGACGGTTATATTCCAAAGGACAAAAATAGCTTACGATTCATTCGTTTTTTTATATAAGTTTAGTTTGTAATACTCTAATGGATTGTAATCATTAATAAAAAGTTGTTTTAAAAGGTTAGATAATTCGTCATCGGTAATTCGTGGAGGTGAAGTTACAACTGTTGATTCTAGATTATCTATTTGAGATGATTTTGGTGAACTTGTTGTTTCTAAAAAAAGCATAACAGCATCTAATTAAAGTGGTAGGTATAAATAGACTGCATAAATACATATATCTACAGATACATATTAAATCAACGAAATAGATGTCACGTTTTTACTTTGTGCGTGTGCGTGTGTACTTACACAGTTAGATATTAGAAGGTTCGACTATGTTTAATAATTATTATATACTTACAAAAATCGCGTTTTATTTACTCCCTTAGGCTCAAAACTAAATTTATAACCTGCTTTACTTGTGCTGTTATTAAGGCTCCCCTGCAAGAGTGGAATTAAAAGTAGAGCGGCTTCAGGCTGATGCGGCATGAGAAAACAATCTACAACAGAATTTTCACAAGCTTATTAAGTTAAGAGTAATGCTATCAATGTTTTACTAAAAGTTAAAAGGATCTTTACGTTTTAAAGGGGGGATCTAAATTTAACATAGCTTCCTAACCATTGGATCAGAGTTACAAATAAGCACATGAAAAATTAGATTCCCAGAGATGCGAGCCACCCTGATTTAGGCCAGGCCTCATAATCTCGTGAGCATGTATTATAAAGTTCTAAAAAGCTACGAGAATTTCAATCTAAACCAATATGCTACTAAACTTAATAGTTTAATACGTAAATCATCATGTCTTCGATATTTTTTACAAAATCATTGTTCAGTTAAATTAGTTTATAATCGTAATTTCGTTAAAAATAACGGAACCAATTACAGTCCTACAAGTTTAGTTTAATTTTAATGTCGGCACATTTAATTGGTCATTTGGAATTTAAGTCCTACGATCGACGTTCGAAGAACCATCATCTAGTAAATTTGGAGATACCCTACAATTTCTCCCGAAACTACGCATAACAATGTGAAAGTTTTGATGATGGTTTCAAAGAAACTGAACATTTTTATACTTTGAATAGTAAATTAAGTAAAATTGATGAAGGCACATTATCAAAAATTATTTGCCCGTTTCTCAGCATATATGATATACTTATTACGTGAGACTTACCAATAAGTTGGGATAATAACAGCAACGAAATCAAAAAGCTAAAGACTTCCATCTTTTTCTCTTCGTACTTTAGACTTCGGTATTGCTGTTACGCTGAGAGTTTAATTAGTTATACTGTAGAATTCAACCACGTTCATCATATTTATATACCAACAACTACTAAAAGAAAAAGATATTTCTAATGTCCACTGATTATAATTACTGTTTAACGATCTTTAAACAAATTGGATTCAATCGTTGGTTCAAATTCACGGCTCGAAAACAATTACCTTAGCAAAGAGTACATATCAGATAGTGAGCTTGTGTGAAGCCAATCAATCAGGTGTTGTTGTGATAAGGCGTTATATTTCATTGACCTTATATTCATATGCTCTCGGATGTGTCTTTATCGTTCTCAAAAATCCATCATTTTGTCACAAAAAAATCATCACTCGGTATAGGACAAGTGCAAGATTGGCCATAAGTACTGATGTATTTTTTCTTTCTCATTTGGATTTAAAAATTATTGTTGAAAACTCGAGTACAAAATATTTATAAAAACATTAAATAAAATCGTTTAAGTTTGATAAACTGTTGAAGTACTGATTATTAGCCAAAGTTTTTTTTTTTAATTTCTCAACAATTAAGAAATTTGTAATATATAAGAAGTAACGCACATCCATACACTTTCTTAGTCAGTAAATTGGTTAATACTTTTTGCTGGAATGAAGCTCATAAGTTTTGTAAAATGTTAATACCATAGATCTATAAAAATTTTTTAAATAATTACTTGTACATCGAAATACAAAAAAAAATTTGGAAACAAATTAAAAAAACATATTGTATGTCGCGTCACTCTCAAAAATTCCATCAAAAAACAAATACCATGTAATGATAAAGTAAAGTATATAATTTTCTATCGGCGAAGTAATGATGATGCAAAATAATGGCGGAAGAGGAGGAGAAATTCTGGGGAACAAGATAAGGATACCAGTATCACGATTCTCTAATCAATATTTATTATATTTTATCATTAATAGTATATAGTCGTTGACATAAACATCAGCTTAAAATATTGCACAGTACTAAATTAGTTTTTTTTTTATTTCTATTTTTATTAGCTGTTAAGTAGTGCTTGCAACATCTAAACCAACATTGTATAAAAGTTGTACTGGTATAAACGATCAGTATCTTTATTGCTATTCAGTTTGCTCGATGGTATTTAAAGTGAGACCAATAATCGCTCTTTTTCCAGAGTATTCATTCTAGGAAATGTGGATCGTGAGATTAACTTTTCCGAAAGAGACTGAACAGTCTGAGTTGGGTCTTACGTAGAAGCAGACCGTGTATATGGCCATCTCCAACTCAGGTGATGTTCCAACCAAGAGATATACATCAGATATTTCTCTACTACCGAAAACCATGCTGTCAAAACCAACAAGTGTTACTTTGAATCCCTTAAAAAAAAAACATTATTTTTATTGGTATTACATAAGAAATTTAATCAGACGGAATAAAAGAAAACTTACGTGGGCAGTCTCTAAAACGGTATTCCATTTAAGGTTCTGGAGCTGTAGATTTTTATTCTGTTCTTCCATTTGGGATGCATGGATCCAGTTGTAGGGAGCATCGTCTTTCTCAGTGATGAAGACGACCTCAAATCCAGAGGTGCCTACTACAGAATAGTCGCCAGCTTTTGCGTTAGGTTCGAACCATAGTTTGTGCAAACTTTTTTTGTACTCGTTAATGTCTTTTTTGAGGAAGCCCTTGCCGGCAAGGAAGTTCATCGCGGTGGATAGTACCGTTAGATTGTTCTCGAGGAATGAGTTGATAAGCAATTACTGTCGTCTTAGATGCATCTTATTTATTCTACTCTTTTCTGTTGATGATAAGACCCAATAGTCATTGCACATTGACAAAAAGTGTTGGTTTCTTGGGGTTTCAAAAATTTCTTTCTTCACAGAGAAAAACCTGTCGAAAAAGAAAACAAAAAATGAGATGAAAAAAAATAAGTTATGAAATTCCACGATTACATTACAAACAGCTTACGGTTCAGTTGTTTTTTTTGTACAAGTTGATTTTATAGTATTCGGAGGGATTGTAATCGTAACTGAAGAGATTATAAAGAAAGATGGATAACTCCTCATTGGTAATTAGTGGATGTACATCCCGTGTTATTTCTAAAAAAAAAATATCGTGACTTTTTTTATTGAAACAAAATATCTTTCTTGCTTTTAATTACTAAATTCAAATTTTTCTGTAATTCTTTCAGGATAAGGAACTGATTTTGAGGTCTGACTCATCTAGAAATGGGCTCTTGTATCTGTAAAAATTAATATGAGATGTAATTTATAAAGAGTTTATTATCGTATGGAATTAATAAAAAAACAAATTATTTCCATATATCCTTGAAAAATTTTCTTTGAATTCTCTTTGGTACTATCTACACTTACAGCTCAGCTGCATTTAAAAATATAGAGCCTTAGATTTATTCGAAAAAAAACTTCAAACCAAATTTTTGTTTGAATCAATACTTTATGTAGAGTATTCTGGTGTTAGACCAACCAATCATACGATTTTGTCATGAGACGTATTATCTAATTGACCTATTTTTTATACATTCACAATATATCACTAAAAATAGGAAGTTTTTCTATGCTACTGTTAAGTAGAATTTCTATAACTGATATAAATTAAACTTTTTTTATAGTATTTTAACATAACGAATTTCTATATAATATCTATTTTTAATTTTTAAATCAGTATTTATGGTATCTTAATGCAGCTTATTCGCTTTAACACCTAGTATATACACAACAGTTGAATTATTCGAATTTAATCAGTTCAATGTATAAACTTGAGCAAATCAATTGTATGAAGTATCTTGTAAATCAAATCAATAAACAATCAATTAAAAATTCTTTTTTATCTTATTGTGTATTACTATAGCAAACAGAATATTAGTAAAAGAATGATTATGTAAATGCGAATTGACTTCATAGAAAATGTCCTATTTCATCTCGAAAATCATTGTTGTTATTGATAACACTGCTAACTTATTCAACTATTGGGATTCTACTCTACTACTTTCTAATAATATTTTTATATTCTTATACGTTATGTTTCTCCGCAATGGATGCTATGATAAGTCCAAAATAGCTTTTTTTCGGTGTGTGAACAATGATTTATGGTTAATCGATTTTGTAAATTAAAAAAATTATTCGCATAGTCTTATTTAAAATCATATTTTCGCAAGTATTTCTGAAAAAAAAAATAAACGATTGACTTATTGTACCCAATCAATGCACGAGAAAGAGAGCTACGGAGAGAACCGCGAGAAAAAGGTAAAATGAGTTCTCCTGTCTTTATCCTGCACCACATGTATATGCTTGAGGTCGTCCGTGTGATAAAAAGCACGCGTTACACCACCAACGTAGCGTAAGACCGAGAGAGGCACGGAGAGTCTTCCTGACAAAAGTTCGAGCCAGTTGATAAGATTAAATGGATCGAGAACTCTCGCTCGGCATTACCGAGGAAAAGTGCGAAACGTCGTTGATCCCCCTATGAAACGCGTTTTTTCCGTGAGAGTTTGAGATCCCCACCTGGATAACTGCGATGCATAATCCTTTTCCAGTCTTATGTGCTGCTTTGAGAAACGTTTATATGCATGTACACATACCCAAAGGTTGCGTCTGTATGTACATTGGCTGAAATCACGGCTATGACGAATTTATTGTCTATTGATTTTTATTCAACCGAAGTTACAAAATAACGTAGTCATAAACAATATATTTGGAAACTGTTTCTCAATAGTGGTACGTTTATGTCGGGTAACGTTTAATATTGTAGGTAATGTAATATGCTAATGTGATAGGTACTGTGGTAATGACTTTTTTGTGACAAAAGTATTTACTGCTGTATTACATTCAATTTCATTAAAAGATTTTGATAGCGGCTCACTTTCCCTAAAATATTGAAAGAGATTCGATAAGTACAAAGGCACATCTTGGAATTAGTATTCTCATTATTATTAAAAATCTGTAGGCTGTCCAAAGTATAATATATTCTGTATTAAATTGTATTAAAATATCGCAAACCATACGTTACACAAATCAGTTTCTTGGTGTGCTTGAAAAATGTAAATGCTAGCCTATTCCTCAGTGTAAAACTAATTTTAGTAAACAATATTTACCAAAGAATAGATGATACAAATTTTTGAGACGCAAGTATTCAGGTCATAATAATTTTTCATGCTCATGAAAATTCTTGTTTTGAAAAAAAAAATGTTCTCTTTTAGGCAACAACATATTTTTGAATGTAAATGCGTGTGAGTGGAAAAAAAGACAAAGAGAGAAAGGAAAAGAGACATGCGTACACAACAAGTCCCCTCTGCATTGGAATTTGCACATGCGTGCACGCAGGCGACGACGATGTCTTTTACCATCTTCGAGTCGTGGTCGTCGTCGCGAAAACGCACGCCGGTAAAATGAATTAATTGTCCTCGCTGGTCGCGTCAGTAGCACAGGTGGTACTCGGGTGTATGTAATACTTGTATTTATTTCTATACGTGTATAAACTCGAGGGTTAAACGGTCTTATGCACAAATGCAGCATTAAAACGAGCGTGGCAAGTGCACGGCCGTATAGTTATACGTGAATATATGTAAGAGAGGAGCGAAGGGCAAAAGAAAATACATCCGGTGGCTATACGCGCGTCATGTCGCATTAATGTATCTCTCGTAAAATCGGTGCGTTGTCGAGAGAGAGAGAGAAAGCCTCGCCTCAGCGCGACACGTATTCGTGTATACACGTACATAAACGCGTGCATATATTATACCAGATAGATTTGCTTTTTTATTTATTATTATTATTATTTATTTTTTATTTTTTTTTATTAGAACTACATGCAAAAACGAGCATACGACTTCCTCTTGGGCTTCTTCGATTTTTCGTCCCGTAGTTTTTTCAAGTGCAAATCGGACCGAAGCAGCGTCGCGATACACGCTGCCGATAAATGCACCGAAGGCATGCGCGCAATAGAAATTAATAATCTTAATTTGTTGATCACTTACGGCGCAGCTTTTTCGATACTTGGCTCGCGAGGGTTTCGCAAAACATATATACACACACATGTATAATGTACGTTCAGTTTTATTAATTAGCAAGCGGCAGAGACGCCGAATAAATTAACGGCAGCCAAGTTCTCTTTAAGTTCGATAGGATCTCAAGAATTTTAATGTAAAGGTGATGTTTCCAGTGTCCATGCGCGAGTGTATTTTTGCCATTAAAATAATGATTAGCAAATTCCTAAAAGAAATCCAGCGAACAGACGCGTATCGCGTTAAAATATTATTTTCCCCGAGTCGAAGAAGATTCTAATCATGCTGATTCCACGTGTACCTATGAAAATTAATTTTTCTCGCTCGGTACGCGTACTATTGGAAAATAATAAAGTTCTCACGGTTCGACTCATCTTGTCAACTTCCTTTTCCGATTTGAAAAGTCTAAAAAACACACTTGCGTTATGACAAAAGAGCCGCGACGGGAGTTACTAAACGCACGTATACGAAAAACTGTAACAGAAATCGATGCGTGCGCTGCGTAAACTGTACGCATGATAAATTATCTGTGGGGTTTTAACACCATCAACGCAGTCGGCAGTACCGTATATCGGCTTATCTGCCTTTTCATCGATATATGCTTGTAAGTGGTGAGCTTTGGTGGCGAAAAAGGAAAAGGAACGAGAAATCGAAAGAGTCTCTTTCTGTTACGCTCTTGTTCCATTTAAATTCTGACCGTCGCGCCATGTTCGTGCCATTATCTCGCAAAAAGGCACATTGGGTGTCACAGGACGTGAAATATAGGTATTAATACGCATACATGCGTGTACGTACATTACAAGTTTTCGTCGAATGGATAATCAGGTGATCCCGGTGTAGGTGCCAAAATTGTATTTTCATAAATACTTTGTTGTCTAATTACGGGTCTCTAACTTACCCGAAACAAATTTTAAAGATACTTTGGAATATGACTCCTAATGTCCCACTGCAGAAGTTAGCCGAGACATTTCGCTTTAAAACAATTTTCAAAGTCCTTCTTTTCTTACCACGAGATTCCTTCTATTAAGGCTCAATGGGATGAGAGCACGCAATAAATTAGTTTCAATAAAAATTAAATAACAAGGGCCATTTATCTAAAAAATGATAAATTGCAGCTTCGAAAATCACAAATCAGCCCTAAATGATCAATATTCCCTCGTTAACCCAACACTTTGCTCATCCCAATCTCTTGAAAGTAATAATAATAAGGACATCATCAAGTAATAACGATAAAACGATCACTCCTGTTACGGGTTGCGCACGCTCGTGACTTGCATGTAAAAAAGGCACTTCTTTACCATAACACACAGCTCGTCTCGCCTCGCGATGAACACGTTTTAGGAGTGCAAACACTCTCAGGCAGTTAGGTCCAGGTGATGGCCGTATACTTTGGCCTTCGAGGGCGGTGGTAATACGTAATACCGCTTTATTAAAACAGAACGAGATAATGCCATGGTGTGTGACAAATTGAGAGCAACGCACGTTACGCAGGTTGACGGGCCCTACGTTACTGCATATCTATATAATATATTGCATCGAGGTGTTCTCCCTCTCCAAGCTGAATGCATATTCATGAGGCCCCAGCGCACACGTACACACACCACTGACGCTGTTGCCGCTATGCGATGATGATGATGATGAAGGCGGCCCTTTTTTCCATATACGTACGAGATAATATGTGTGATATCCAAGCGACGAGGGACGTTAATGCCTTGTTACAATAACGACGATTATAATTATTATTGTAAATTCGTTTAATCGGAGTGACAACTTTCGGCAGTGATAAAATTCTCACAGTTACTTACTTTCAAGGCCCAGTATGCGTGTACGAGAGTTTTTTTTTTTTTTTTTTTTTTTTTTTTTTAGTGACACCACTCGTTTAACAAAAAAAACGCAAGCGCAACTATAGACCCACAACGGAAAAAAAATGTTTGTGGTCAAATAACTGATGGAAATGCAATTTCGGAAACTTCAAGGCGTCGGGCCTCCTCGACGCGACGACGCTCTTCCTCTGCGAGGAGTTGGCGCGTCTCGACCCATGTATTGTTGAAGGCCGCAAAGCATTTGCGGCCGATCAGGGCCGTCTTTTCGGCCTTGGCGGTCTTGGTCGTGGAGCCGCGCTCCCGAACATAGGCCTCGACCTCCGTGAAGGCGGCGAGCGCCTTCTCCCGGCTCGCCACGACACCTTCCCGGGCCTCGTCGAGCCGCTCCAGGATACCTTCCCAGGCGTCGTCTGGAGCGGCCGTGGCCTCGATGGCCAAGAGCTGTGGCGCCTCCGTGGCCTCTGGTGCTGGTTGTACCGCCGACGATGGGTGGGCCTCGTCCTTGCCTCGGGGCTCAATGGCTAGTCGCGGTGTTGTTCGTGCTTGGGATTTGAGGCCTCGTTGAAAGGCCTCGACCAGCTCGGACCTCTCCTGCTCATTAATGACGTACCTGAGGCGTCTGATGAGACCGCCCAGGCTAAGGTGTGTTGTCTCCATCTCTGTAACAATACTACCCCCAGAAAATAAAAGAAACAAAAAGTGGGGAAAAAGAAGAAAACACAATTAGTTAGGATGNATAACAATATTTATAAAGTATATTAGTAAGAACTGATAAAATGAAAAAAAAAACAATTTAGTGAAACCTAAATTTCTTTTCCTTAGTGGTAATAGACTACCTTCATTATATTGTCTAAACTGAAAAGTTGACTTGAGATTTCCAATGGCCATCTTATTTTCACTTGTAGTTTTGTAAGATTTTGCCAAACTTCTTTCCCACATTTTTGTCTTACGCGACCTTTGAAAGTCATCTTTCTAAACGGAGGGCTCTGACCTACCCCCTGGATCCTACTCGACTTTTCTTACAAACAATATGTTTTTTTTTACAGTTATTCTTGTTTTTGAGTGTTCCAAAGTGACGTAGCAGTGAACAAAAACATAAGAAAATAATTATGAGTATAAGCTGTGTGCCCAGAAATTGACAGTGGTTTTTTTAAATTTCCATAGAAAATGTTTTGCATGGTGCAAAGAATAATTTACATACGAGATAACAATACCCATACTAAAAACCCATCAGGTAACAAAGAAAAAAATGCATTATCAGTAAATCACCTGAAAACTTTTTTTGCACGTGTGATAATAAACGTAACATGTTTTTAATTTGTTGGCCCAGATTCTATTATGAAATTTTTTTGGAAATTTTGAGAAATGTACGCTTGCAGCACTTAAAAAAAAAATTACATGTTCTACATTGATAAAACAGATACAGAATGCTAGTTTAATGAATCGATATGCGATAATAAAATATTAGTGCTTAGAGTTCAACAAAAAAATTATATCTTTCCTTTGTTCAAAATATCGTTGTAGATAAAAATGATACGGTGTAAGTCGAACAACCCATTGGCGTCAAATAATAGAATATTTCCCCACCCTTGTACAACATATGTGCGTATTATGTACTATATTATTTTTTTCTTGTAACTTTTTAATACTCATAACCTATTTATGTTTAAAATGACAAGTAAATGTAAATTTTTCATTTTAATTGAACAATTTGAGTTTAAAAAAAATGTTTGGCACTACTACAGATAACACGAGAGTTATCATATTTTCTACTCTTGGCATCTCTAACTATAAAAAATGGCATATCTGACATAGAAATGTACTCAATTACCATTAAAAGTCCCAAACATTTTAACCTCTGCCGCTTTCTCCAGATTTAATTGTTATTCATCGGTATATATAAAAAAAACGGTGATACAAGATGATCCGAAAAAATGAAGGTGCGATTAACCAAACTTAACATTTCTAGGGATGACATGTGGTTTGTATGAACAGCTGGACCCCGTGATGATACAATTTCGATTCACTTTCCGTACAACGAGTCGTACACGCGGTACCACCGTATTAATTATCGCGACACGACAAAAGCTGCAAACACCATTTAATTAACGGGTTTTTACCCCCTCGTTCAACGTTGTCAACTTGCCCTCGAGTAGTACGAGTGCAACGAGAACTCGCGGGGCGTCTAATTGAATACCCATTATTCCATTAATCCGCCAAATGCCGGAAAGTGTTTGAAACCTCAATTGTTGTTGTTGCGCTCCAAGCGTATAGCGCGCGCGTCCGTTTGAATAAGAGCTCGATACATCCGAAGATGGGGAAGGAGGTAATGAATCGCAACGGCATTTACTCATTGCTCCATCCCACAGCGTTGAAACGCCAGGGCCGGGACCTGATTAACTCGAGAGCTCAATCGTCTGTAATCGAACAATACCCATACGCCCTGCACTGGATGACAAGACGTGTACTTGGAACCGTACACGTAAGAGCTACTTTCCCCCCCTTTATTATATAGCGTACATGTATATACATATGGCTCCTACTTTAAACCATCGGGACATTGTCGTGACAATCGGTGCCGCGGACAAACTATATATACGTTTACATCAATGTAGGTGTGTTTGTTTGCGGTGGAATGAGGTATACAGTTAAGAGAGGAGGGCACCGCCGAGTGTTTTATTGGACCAAGAGGTGGAGATCGAGTTAACTTTTAGGTATACAAACGCTTTGGTACCTGTCATTTAAATTTTTTTTTTAGTTCTCTTTAATGAATTGAAATGTAATCACATACTCCGAGTGTTTTACTTTAAATCGGGGAAAAGCAATCAAACAGCCCATCGGATCCAAAATAGTCCTACATAGCTGTAATTTATCGCAATCGTATACGCAGAAATTGTGTGATTTCGTGTTTCCACGGTTTCAACATCTGGTGAAGCGGTAAAACACGAAGATAATTGATTCGTGCAATTAATAATTAGGTCACCCGATGGGCATAAATAATCGAATTTTACCACCAGTATGGTTGGAAAAAGGCGTTATTCCATTAACAACGCACGACTTTTAATCACGTCCTGTCAATGGAAAAATCATGTAGGCGCAGTAAAAGCGTTTTCCCA
Organism: Copidosoma floridanum; assembly: GCF_000648655.2. The sequence goes on along the minus strand of NW_019379467.1, from coordinate 299,156 downwards.
TGCCAGTAAAATCGAGCAGTGGTAAGGAGCTCTTCTAATCTGGACTATCGTCCGTACTTATCGATCCTCGCTCGTAAACCGAGTGGTCGAAAAAAAAGGAAGAAAAAACAGTCCCTCCCCATGACCTTCCGCGGCCGTAAACTTCGCATTAATTAACCGATTCGCCATGAAAGTGCAGCCTCGCCCGTGGAAAAGCACAACCACGAGCGCTCATTTTTTCCGGGATCCAAAGCCATAGGCTTTTAATTTCACGGAGGCGAGTGCAGTGCGCAGGCCGAGCAAGGAGAGGCGTATCCTTCCTTGCAACTGGCTTTTATCGTCAACCACGCCACGGACGTATAATATCTCTATGCTTGGATATGTACGTACGTACCTGGGCAGGTATATATATATATATAGGCTGAGGAGGTGGAAACGCCATAGCTGGCGGGTCAGGCATCGCGCTACCACGGCTAGCCGACTTATACTCCACTACCGGTAATTAATCGGTAATGAGGGATGACCAACCGCGCAGGGGCTAGACGCTCATTTGGCTCGCTTGACCATGTTTCTTCCTTTTTCTGCTGCTGACTTGTATATTACAGCGCTTGGGTGCATTCGCACGTGGATGATGTAGGCTTTTGAACTCACTACGTGTGCGCGCGTGTGGATGTTGTGCATCAAGGAGTAGAAACCGTGTATAAAAAAAATGAGGGTAAGAAGGAAGCGTGCGATGGAATATAAATGTGTTCATGCGGAGTTGTAAAATACAACGATTATCGTGCACTTCCGAGACCATTTTGTTCTCTTCCTCGTTGATAGTACTCGTTTGGCCTCTCTGCTTGTCGATTTTTCACAAACAATATGTTCATTTCGCCAAGTATTCCACAGTTCATGTTTTTTTTTGTCAGAGACAAGTGTTAATATATATATATATTTTTTTAATATTCCAAACTGTGGAAGTAACAATTATTAGTTGAATTTGTTAAAATACAAGCTGTAATAAACATCGACCAATTTCTTTGTCTCTTTATCTCCCTCGTAGCAAGATAACCATGCGGCAAAGGTTCACATTGACGCTAAGCGGGGCATTAATAGTCTTTAAAACGTCGAGGTTGACTTGCCAAGATGTATTTCGTTCCACTTATCAGAAATACATCATTACTGTTTGCACAGAATAGCAATCAGGCCCATGTGCACGTGCTATGTGTATACATACATTGGTGGTATATACACACGTGTACGTATCGGTGAGTGTGCGAGAGGCCTTAGTTCGTGCCTTACACTAGCGTATACTCAAGGTAGAGATCACGAGCTCGAAAGTCTAATTATCTGGGTGGTCTCTGTGCTCTCGTCGTGTCGTGACGATGCTCGCTCCTGCAGATCAGAGCTAACTCTCGTTCTCAAAGTGAAAGACGAAAGATGGCCACGAATTGGCGAAATTAGTCGATGTGGGACGCTCGATGTGTCAAGCTTATTTGACGTAGCTGATAAGGATTCATTGGGTTTTTCAAGGTGCACCTTAGGCGGATACAAGCACGCTGGAATAATGTTGAGCCTGAACATTATTATTATTATTATTATTTTAAGTGATATGGGAACTCCTTATTACTACCGAATTTCACTACTTTTCAATTCCTCATTGAATTTAAATTTCCACTAGTTGTCGTGTACTACCAACTTTAGAAAAATTTCAATTGGAATTACTGAGATTTCTTGCATGCTGATTGTTTCGTGAATGATGTTTCTCATCTTAGAAAGAACACCTGTATTAATCAATTTTCTTCCTGGTTCTTCATTATAAAAATTCTATATTAGTATTTTTACGATTTCGCAAACGTAAGCTTCCACATGACGAGTATTAAGTTAGTATTGGTCATCAAAAAAATTTGATGGACATTTTTATGATAAATATGAGAACATAATGAAAAAACACGTCATGGAATGGTACATTTCTAAATTTCAAAACTTTTATAAGGTCTTTAAATACCTCGTTGCAGTACTTTTGCTTACAGTGATTATATACAACTTGAATTTTAAATTACAAGAGCCTTAAATACTCTAGTAAATTTAGTTACTGCCACTCTTATCACTGATACCCAGGCAATGCGGATGTTTATCAGCATTATAGTTGAGTTGCTAATTAAACAGATTTGAAAAAAAAAAGGATGCAACTTCCGTTTGATTATTGTACGCTCTACTTGTGTATGGATTCTGCGACAGTCTTTTATCGAGTTTAGCAGTGGGAACAGTGGGAGTGAAAGTTTGTGTTTATTCGATAAAACAGTTTTATTTAAAAATCCATCACCCAATACCCATTTATATAAATGTATGGTTTTATTAACTTTTAAACTGTTTTTTAAAAAACAGAAATATACTATATTAAAAGAAATTGATTTTTTCGTATATTAAACATATTTTTGCTTCAAGTGATATTTCATTCAAGTTTGAAACCATCGTAAACCAAATGCCGTTCAAAATCATCGTACTAAGCTGTGTACTAGCTGTTGTCAATACCGGTAATCCATCATGAATACTGAAATCATGCTGCGAAATATGATAATAGAGAATTTAAATTCTCAGTAAGTCTTAGAAACAAGCATATAATATTAGTAAATTTTTTTCAAAGGTGTATTCCTGAATGTTTTCTATGATTAGTTTATAAAATAATTTATTTTTAATAAAAAGACGTACATTAATTCACAGAAGTCGCGCAAACACAAAGAATCGGTTCCATTAAAAATAGCTGACACCTACTTAAGATCGGTACTTCAAACAGTCTCTTTATAATGTTCTTCATGCATATTGTGCACTAATTATACAACATTTTTCTACAACTGAAAAAAAAATCTCCATTTATGCAAATGAGACAAGAATATTATTGAAAGTTGAAGAATGATTTGAAATCAAATATGTTCAAATACAATCTCTGATAAAAAAAATCTTTCTGTAAAAAAAAATTTTTTATAAAGAACCATAAATATTGTTTACTTTATTCTCAACTACGATTACGTCTCTACATATACGAGCTTGATACTTTTGATAATTGTGGTTTGAAAGTGTAAATTATTTCTAAAGATACATGGCTTACAACAACCAATGTCACGTTGTCGTTGTCGCGGATCTCCGACGTTCCAATGGCAAAGCTTATAATCAATCTGTCGCGGTTGAAACAGTATTTCAAAAACCAGAGAAGTAAGATTTTTTTATCTCATTCCTTAAAAAAAAAAAAAAAAACTTTGTGTAACGCAACGTTTTGTAACAGTCAATTTGGATACAGCAGTAGTTAAAATTAAAGTCCAAATTGAAGTTCAACGAGTTGGTCGCTCCTGTAAAGATTCCACAACAGCGACCAGTGCAGTACAATGGTAAGGCCATTCTTACCGGATGGGGAGCATTAAACGCCGAAAACAACGTCGAACTGCAAACCGATGAGGTTCTCTTTGTCGAGAACAACATTTGTAACCGCTCCATCAGCGCCCGCATCCACAACCTGTCACCGTTTCGCAACGACGTGAACTTGTGCACGGAAACCCTTACCAGATCTCCTGTCTGCATCGTAAGTATTTTTGAATTCTATATACGATAACGTACTCGTGCAACACTTGGATTACATTCGTGGTACTGTGTACTCTTGTTTCGATCCTATTAGGGCGATTCGGGTTCACCCTTGGTTATCAGAAAAGATGATCAGTATGAGCTCGTTGGCATCTATTCCTGGACTGTCTTGCCTTACGAGAAATATGGATACCATTATGTCTGTTCGTCCGTAGTTGAAGCTGTCATTTGGATCAGAACTTTCGAGTACAAGAGCAATTGAGAATACTTGTAAAAAAATTGCTTATACTGTACAGTACCACCACGTTTTGGATCTTCATTGTTCAAAACCATACAATCCCTTGCAATTAATTTGAAAATATAAAAGCTAAAAATCATTTGATCCTCCGAGTTACGAGTGGCCTCTGAAAAACAGTATCGTCCTCGAGACTTCCTTAGCATGTACAGACCGTCTTCGATTTCTCGCCCAAATAATTTAGCCGATAGAAATCGGCTTTTGTTGCGGCTTCGGGCTCGGCCTGGGAGGCTCTCGGATGAAAATCGGTCCACGCTCGCGATAAATCGCCATTAACGAAGCAACTGGCCGGTAGTCGGCGGCAACAACGGAACCGCTATTCGATTTCTTTAGCCGCATGTATACGCGGTACGGGACCTCTCCCTTCGCACACCCGAGCCCCTTTTATGCACGTACGTGCATACACATACACATAGCTAATTCGCTCGGTTTTTCCAGAAATTATTGAAATAGCCGGGACTATCGCAATTAGAATTTTTCCGAGCCGAGCATTTTATTGTTATTTCGCGCTGGTAATTCGATACCAGCCGGGAGGATTGAGTGTCTCTGGCCCGTATGGTGGCGGTGACCGGCTTTGTATGCGCGTTTAACTTGTAACGAGCAAGATCGCTACTACCGATACAGCCTATTTCGGTCAATGCATCGGTATCGACTAAATTATCCAAGGACTATGCATGAACGAGGTGATTATTGTCGATATCGCTCCGTAGGCTTATTACATTGCAGCAAAAGGGCTGTGTCCAACGATTGCGCTAATTTGATTTTATTTTCACCCTGTGCCAGCGATATTGCGGTATTTATATTTGACTGTTTACAGAAAGCGCACATGTATAGAGAGATCAGCGAATACAAGAATAAGCAAACTTTACAGAGCTCCTTATCGTGTATACTTGGTCGATTAGGAGTAACGTTTTTGGATCGGATTTTTCACTTTTCTGATCGATCATTATCGATCACTTGCAATGTTTTGCCGCGAGACTTGCACGAAGATTAATTAACCGAGGGGAAAAATTACCCTTTAAAATTAATGATGCAACTCGAGTGTAATTAAATTAAGCAACGCTTGTAATAATAACTGTGTTTAATATACTTTACGCGAAAACTCCTGAGCACACGGTGTACTAAAAATAATTAAAATAAGAAGATGAAAAAGCCCCCGAGCCGGATGGAAAAATCTCGTGTACGGCAGTGCCGTAAAATAGGGACCTCTAAAATTTATCTACTCCTAATTCACCGCAGCTGCCTGAGCAGCCTCTCACCCTCTTCTTCCTCGGCACACGCACGATCGTTGAAAAAAAAAAAAAAAAAAAAAAAAAAGAAAAAATTATTATCTTGAAATACGCGCATCCTGCGCTCGCACTTACGCCGAAGCTATAAGATATTGCAAATGAGGACACGCGAGAGGATAGTATATATACACCGGATATCGGCCGCCGCCTCCAGATACAACGACCGCTGCTGCACCTGACCTTAGCGTACAGTCCATGCATGTGTGTGTCCTCCGGCTTCTCCCTCCCTCTGCGCAGTGCTCGCGTAATGAGACGTCGTTGGCCGTCTGCGACTTTTCTTTATTGTAATCCGGCCCCGGCCCCCTCTGTCTTTTGCCGCCACCCTAGTCCTGCGGGCGTGGAGGAAGCATATCAGCCAAAGACATATAGACTCCAGTCGAGAGTCTTATGATGATTATTACACGCGTAATTAGTCCCTTGTATGGAGGCTTATTGGTACGATGACACTCGAGGAGTATATAATATACAGGGAACAAAAAAAAAACTCCAACACCCAAATTACTTTTTGGAATCACGTTTTGCAAGAAAGTGTCTTGTAAGCAAGAGTTATGGGAGTTTGACCAAGACATTCTGTAAATAAATTAAACAAAAAAAGACGTGAAATTTCTGTAATGGTTAATGATAATGAGTTAAGGTTATACGTGAGGTAAGTGTCTCTATTACCAACACATTTTTTATAACTACACATTTTCGATAAAAGTTGATGTTGAATTTTCTTGTGATCCACAGGTGACTTGAAATGATCAATCTGGCTTTAGTTAGAATATTTTAAATGTCAGAATCAAGATGTTTCCACAAAATGAGGATGACCATCATACGATGGTCAAAAATAACCATCGGATTAAATATAAGATCACCCTTAGTTGCACAAACAAATTTAAGACACAACGTAGTAAGAAGCATTTTTTCATAAAATGAGATTCTACAAAGTTAAATGGGGTTTCGATACCTTTGTTATGAAACATTGTAAGTATATATGCATACGTTAATTCTAAATGTTAACCCCCGTACTGGAGTATTCTTTCCATTCGTAATCGCGTAAAAGACGATAATTATATTTCATGCGTAATCATAACAATCAATCTACATTGTAAGACCAGATTAACGACTACGCATTACAGGCTGGATCATTTGTATGACATTAAAATAATAATTTATCGCTCCGTGCAGACTCTGCAATTTTTTTTTTTTTTTTTTTTTTTTTTTTTCGTAACACAGTTGATCAATACAAAAATGTCGGTGCATACAGATGCCATACACCTGATAATTAATCGTTATTAAACTTGATGTGCTCGGATGTATAATCAATTTGTTATCCACATAATATCGATTTGCATAAAAGCACGACCATGGCTCGATGAAAAATGAATCGTGTACCGGTGAATGAGCTCACATTAAAGAAGCTGTTGCTGCGCTAGCAAAAAAAAAAAAAAAAAAAAAAACACCTTCAAGATGGTGTACTCGCAACAATCAAAACTTGTAATTAAAGCACCTGTAAGCTGTCAACGCAAACATTTTAATTCGGAATCGATTTACGCACAGCCGTGTAATAACACCGTGGCGCACACGACTGAAGCCTCGCGACGCTCACCGAACGGCAAACCCAAAGATATATACACACCGGTCCTTCATGGGTGTATATATATACACACGCGTACCCAAACATTATACCCTCACCGGCAGCACGCACCATTATCCGGAGTAGTAAAACACCCGAGTGCATCGGCCCTGGCCGCGTGTAGGTATACAAATAACGCGGCAATTATCTCGCGGCTTACACGTACAAGCTCTCCCAGAGAAAGCATCGATGCGAAGAAGAGGACGGGAACAAAAAAAAAAACAGAGAGGAGCATCCCCGAAACGCATTCCCTCGATCGGCGCTCCATCCCCTGCGCACAAAGACGAGCGCTGGATTTATCAAGTTATTATCGGCGGGGGAAAAAAAAATTGCTAGGATGCCGGGACGCTTAATGGTTATTGCGCGACAGCGAGCATGCGGTAGGTGAATGTCGCGCGGGGTCGTGAGAGGAGACTGGATACGGCGTAGTGCGTATGGATAATTTTCCTCCTCCCCCCCCCCTTCAAAACGTTGTTTCGCTGCTATTTTCACGGCGCTCGTCGAGAGTTGATTAAAAAGGAGTTACAATAAATTCATTTGCGTACACGCAATTATTATAATATACATACATGTATACGTAAACCCAAGAAAGGAAGGGGGGGGGAACAAACAAAGTAGTTTGAGAATCAAGGCAGCCGAGTGGCAATAAATTCATAAGACTCGGGCATCTTTTATGTCACTTCCCAACTTTCACAATCTCGTCTAATTCAGCCGATGTGCAACGCGAAAATTTCACTTTCAGCCGGATTAAAAGTGAACGCGCGCCGTTCCGTGTATACATACGCTGACCGTGAGAATCGGCACCTCGGCAGTACACACTAACCGCAAAAGCGCTAATCTCGCTTTCATGAGCCGAGATAAAAAACATTGACAACTCAGGCTTCTACCCGCAGACACACTATGTTAGTTTTTTGCCGCTTCCCTTTGCAAATGTACGATCGAGTTGGCGCGAGCGCCCAACAACTCCCAGACACGACGCGGGTATAAAAAACAAGCCCGCGGTGCATAAATAAATATGACGCCGCTTCCTCCCTCTGTCTACTCTACGCGAAAACGGACATTGCTTTCGCCCACATTCGTCTTGCGGCGTCCTCGGCCTTGACTCCCTTCTTTCCCCCGTTAATTCCCCCACGAGAGCGAGAGCCTTTTTTTTTTATTCTGGCGGCTCATTCTCAGGTATTGCATTGTTTTGCTCCTCCCCTCCGGTCTACGCTTGATTCTACTTTATGCATCCCCGGTTTCTCCTCCTCTAGGTCTTCCTGTCACCGGCGCTCGCTATAATTTTTCACTCACCCACCACTGTTTACCTTATGATAAACTCGTTCGCCCCGAGTTTGACGTTGTCCGTCCAAACTTGTCTGTTTCTACTGGCACAACTCGGGACACGGAACTCGCACGCCGAACACAATTTCACCAATCGTGATAAGTATTTTTCTCGCAGTTACCGCGTTACAGGCGGCTCGCGGAATCTCGTCCCCGGGATTCCGCATATTTATACACCCGTGCGCTTAATTGTACGTATACATACGCGTGCGTGTAAGGACGCATACCGGGGAATCGTCCTCCGTGCGCGGCGGAAAAAGTTTATCGCCAGCCGGGGATTTCTTTTTATTGCACTCTGGCGTATCAATTATAATAAAAATCCTGCCAGGGCAACGAGCCTCGTGCCGCCGGGCTTGTTAATTGTCGTTTTACAACTCGCTGCTGCCCGAGCTAAGTGTTTTTCGGCTTCTTTTCAAGTGAGGCCCTGGCTCCCGCTCGATCAACGAGACGTTCGCACTTTTATTATGCGCGTAAAATATACATATACATACATCCAACTGCCTATGCACGGGAGGCTCAATAAACGAGGATTTATACCCTGGTCGATAATTATGGACTCTCTCTATACATGTGGGATACGCTTTGATTATTTGCGCAAGTCCCGAAACGTTATTGCGGAATATGTTTTGTTGTTCGTCCCGCGGTATGGCTTTCGCATCGTTATCACCCGTAGATGAGAGATCATTCCTCAAAATCCTTTTCGATAATTACCTGTGACACGCGGTAAGTATCGTTAAATTGTCGGTGTTGTGCATTGGGCGCGCAAAGTATTCTCACGAGCACGGAAACACCGCATTATGGCTTTCTCCCTCATTGTTCTTTCGCTCGGTTTCGTTTCTGATGTTGCATTGTATTTATCCTCCCCTTATACTCGAAACAAGTATACGCTTCACGAGCGACCAGCCGTGCCGCGGTGTTTCTTTACCGATCCAATAAATCGGTTAGGCCAGTGTAGTCGAGTTATCATCCAAAGGCACACCTGCTCTGACAAAATCGTCCACGATCGATCAAATCCCAATAACCCTTTTGGGCAAGCAGCGTTGGACGACGGCCTCATCGCATCCTTGTGAAAATGAAAAGTGGAAAGCACACGTGAGCAACGGGCAAGTGGTCGGTTCGACAGACCGGCAATTAAAAAACCGTGGCTGCGATCGAAATTTATCCGCGTCGTTCATCGGTATCACCCGACGCGCGTGTGCGTGTGTGTAATTTCGCGTGGCAGACGCCGATCGCGAGAGAAAGGGGAGAGAGAGAGAGAGAAAACCGGTCGCCATAGGCCGCGCGTGAATCACGTCTGCTGGCGGTGCTGCCGAGGGGGAGGGAAAGATCGGCCGGCGATTAACGTCAAGTGGCCGCGGAGGCGTCGATCAGCCGCCCAGGCGCCGACGCGGGAGGAAACGCTTCCAATGCCCTCTATATATCTGTACGTATACGGGCGTGCGAGGAAGAAGCGATTTCCGCGAACGAGCTCGATCGGCTCGGTTATACGTGTGACCACCCGCGACGTATGTGGTTACATATATACCCTTACGTGTATGTAATGCGAGCCAACGAGCGACATATATACGTATTGTAATCATCGTGAAATCGAGAGGGAAATCATAGTAGGTAGACAACCCAGCCAGTTTGATCGGTAAGTCTGGAGGTGATGTTTTGTACGGGAGTATAGGCGTAGACAACCCGATCATCGTTACACATATGCTGCGTGGTATACCTACATTTTATACACAGATGCGTGTATACGCGAGGCGGTGAAATATAGTGTGGGAGCGCCCGTGAGAGAGCAGCCGTGTCTCCTTTATTTTGTGCTGGTGCACTTTCTCTATTTTATGTACCTATTCCAGTATATCTTTCACGTGTGTTTTGCCGATTTTCTTCTCTCCGTCACCAACTGACTGGACGACGATATCCGAGCACATTTTTACAATGCGTGTGTGCGTGTGTGTGTGACTCGCGAGGACAGCTCAGTTGAGTATATTTCAAAGGCTGTTTTGCATCCATGTGAAAGAAGTATTAAAGCTTTTTCATGCCTAAAATGGAGCTGCAGTAATTTATCTTGCTCAAGTAAGGGAGCTCTGTTTGTTGGAAGTAATTTAAGGGGATATCCGACGGTACTGCGTTTGACCTGCATTTTACAATCAGTTACCACTCGTTTGTTGGGTGCATTTGAAATGCTCGATAATAATATACGGTCCGATGCACTGATTTATGCTGTTATTTCCCATCTCAAGTGAGCGGGACTTAACAAACGGAGGGCGTTCAACATTGAATTGTCTGTTGATATTCCAAAGATTTGGAAATAATTGCGTAGGTCGATTTTTTTTTGTTTTTTTTTTTTTTTTTTTTTTTTTTTTTAGTGACACCAGAGTATCAACAGCAGTATGGACACACCATGAATTTATGGCGCGCCGAAAGAGGAGAGGCTTCCCGGCGTTACATGCTCTCATCGAGGATTTATCGATGTCGCGCTCACCGCGCGTGCGACTTTCATTCATTTGCCGAACATTTTTCTTTCTTCCTCTGCTCGCGAGATCACCGCTCGCGAGTTGGTTTGGTTGGTTTTAACGTCTGATAATTTGAATAATTATTCCGTACTTACTCATGGGTGCGCACGAGGGCCGGGCTTATCTTGATTTTAATTACAAAAATGTATTTTGTAAATTGTACCAACGTCTTGGAGCCTCGTTTATTCCATGATAAACGTGCATATACTTACGAAATAAAAAAGATTTTTATTGTAATTAAATGTTTCTATAAGCTAATTGAATGATTTTAATAACCTTAGATTTGCGACTTTTGAAACACACGAACTTTACATTATTTTTAGTCTTAAAGCTGCACTTAAGTTATTTTATATTGTGTTACATTTATTTGTACTTTTGATGTGAGTAGAAATGAGGTTTTACGTGTACATCTAAGCATACACGTACATTTTCAGAGATAAAAACTCTTTTGTTACATGAGCTCAATAGATATTTGATAATGTCATTATAATTTATATATTATTGTAATAATTTTTATAATTTTATAACAATATTTATAAAGTATATTAGNAAAAAATTTTTTTTTTTTTTTTTTTTTTTTTTTTTGTTTTTTAGCTTTCACAACCACTTTTGCATCCCTCGTTGGGCATCTCTTTTTCGTACGAGCATCTTTCTATCCACATTTATTATGTACAAGAGGATGGTAAGAAGCAAACTCCTGACTATGGAAATAATTAATCTCATCCACGCAGTCACACGCATCCACGTCGTAAAACGAGAGCAAAAAAAAAAGGGCTTACGCAAGGGTCAAACACGAATTATATTGTACCGTCATGCGCCAGTCAGCTGAACACGTAAGACTCATGGACTGCTCATCCCTCTCTCTTTCCCTCAGTTTTCTTTGCATACCTTCGCGAGAAGAAGAAAAAAACGACGGCGACTTGCTCGCGAGAAAGTGATTTCTTCATTTTGTATACAAAATGCACGTGCACGCAGGAGAAACGTCGCGCCTTTGGCTAGTCCACACGTCTCGGTTGCGCAACCGATCGAGATTCACCGTTATGCCGATGTGCACTTAGCATTTAGCCGCCACTATGGTGGCTTATTCATAAGAGGCAAAGATTTCTTGATCGAAAGGCGACCCGAGAGGGAAATGAGTACGTCATGTATATCTAACTCTCGTCCGTTTCGTTAACTTTTAATTAGATGTGCGCCTATGACGATTCGCGTGTCGCTGAATAAAAGTCGAGCCGCTCTTTGATCATTACGTTGTTCTTACTGATATTCGTGTAGAAATCAACGTGCAAACTGTCCCACCCACTGAGCCCGTCGTGCATTTTAATTTCGATCTTTATGAGATCGTGTGACCACGGAAACGTTGGAATAAAGAAACTGGAGCGTCTTTTTACTTTGAGCGCATTGTTGCGCTCCAATGATGGAAAATACGGACTATCGGGGGGGCTAAGCGCAAAAAGAAATCAAGATAGGAGTGTATATAGGAACAGGTCCGCCGTGGAAAACGGTAAAGGCTGGCTCGGGCTCTTAACTCGCCGATAAAATCGAAAAGTGCGCTGCACCTTATTTCCAACCTGCAGAACAGTTTTCTCTCTCTCTTTTTTCCTCTTTGTCACTCGTCACGTGGATCTCCCTCTCCGAGCGACGACACTGACGTACGCCGCGGGAGACCCCCCTTAACAGGCTTTTTATCCTTCTCCTCCTGAGAGACCGTATGAGTATATATATATATATACACGTGCACCGACCTTAAGTGAAAAGATCTCTCGGGAGGAAAAGAAGGAAGGAACAATAATTTACTCTCCTGGGTGTCCAGCGCGGAAAAGAGCGAGGCGCCAATTAACTGCCCCCTCCCCCCTCCCTGCTTGTCTTCCTCTCTCCCTTTTTCCATCGCTGTTTTATTCTCTTTGCCGACGACGAGGACTGACGCCTTATTTCACCTACTTTCCTCGAGAGGCGCTTCCTCTGGTGCAGTTACGTGTCAGGGCCTCCAGACGAGCTCGTATATATACCTATACACGTGCAGGCTTATGTTGATTCGAGGCTCGGCTTGAAGATCATTAGTCGTGCTGGCGTATGATAACGTAGGTACAAAACGCTCGGGTTTATTGTGTTTTGTTCGGAGTGGAAAAAGGTAACGATAACAATATTATCACACGATGGGATAAATTAAAAAAAAAAAAAAAAGTATGGCTTTCCAATGAGAAAATTCTCACGAATATACGTCCACGATATTATTTTTTTCTCCCCTTTTTTGTTTCCATGTGTATAATATACGTTTGCAGAAAACATACGATGGAGACTCGGTATAGGCTGAGAGTGGAGAGTCCGAGACTCATTAAAATTGTATAAGATGTAAATAAAATGCCGTGATCCTTTGTGGGACTGCGCTTCCTGCATATAGGCTGCAACGACTGACGAGTCAATACGTCTCGGAGGTGCGCGTGTCGCGACAGCATGACGCACATCAGTGTCTCCTTCCATCTGCACGTGCAGTCCTTCTCTTTTTCTTCCTCCGTTTTCTTGTTTGTTTGTTTGTTTTTTTTTTTTCCTCTCTTCCATCTCTTTGGCTTTATTTTTCACCCGCAGTGAAAACATAACCGTACAAACTCGTGACATAAGAAAGACAGAGCGGAGAGAGACGAGAAACGGGGCTGGCAATCGTCGATCGGTGCTTCCCTGCTCTCCCCGATTCTTTCTCTCTCTCTTCTCCTTTAATTAAGACTTTGCATTGCTCTGACAAGCCGATGTGTCTGTCTCGCTACCTGCGGTGTGCCCCGTTCTAGAAAGTCCCTCGATTATCTGCATCTCTCCCATAAGTGTGCATCGTGGAAATGTATATGGCTTTCTATTATGTATACGTACACTCGTTAACTCCAATGACGATGGCATTATTCGATTTCCAACATATATATATAGGCTTGCATTACACAATAGTGTCACAGAAGGTGTATAAGAATAATTATCATTCATGAGAAGGATAATTGTTTCTCGCAACAATAGTTGGCGCTAAAAACTTGAAGGAGACGCGAAACTTGTTAGATAAACATTAGTGATTGATGTATGAAAAATGGTCCTAGGATTTTATTCGCTTTTATCAATTAAAACGTTGATTACTTAAACGATATACTCGGTAAAGTAACGTTGCGTCTGACCAAAGCGTGCATTAAAATTTCCTAATGATAATAATAATCATCGTGATTTCACAACGATCAACAAAAACGTAATGCCCGTGGGTATCAATGTCTCGGGTAAAAGCGAAATGACTAATACCTCGTGAGTAAGAAATCAATTAATATTAAAATTGAAAGTATAGGATGAAAAAAAAAGTAGCAAACGCCACTTATCTAGATTAGAGCTGCAATACACCTGTTTGTATGACCACGGCGTGTATTTTTAATGAAATGAGTCAGCACGCACTCTTGAGTCATGATATTCTGTCAAATTACAATATTTTTTACGACACGCGGCTATGATAAATTTCCACGCACCACCGCTTCGTTTGCTCTTGCCTCGCTCGATCCTCGCATTAACTTTTCAAACTTTTTCAAATACCTTTTTTTTTTTTTNGAAAGTCATCGATCGGCCGGTGCGACGGCCATACAATCACGCGATCCAATAACTCATTTGCGGGAAAATTATGAACTCGCCTATACGTATACACACGTGAAATATGCTCGCCTATACACGTGTGTCCACGGTTGCGTGCGTGTATAGGGACTTGAGACGTTGGCAGTGCAACGAGTAAATTATTTTTCCTCAATACTATTATACTTATGTCTCGCAGCTCCGTCGAGCTGTTCTTTTTCTCCATGGGATGTCTCGTTGCTGTACGTCGATGAAAAACAAGGGCGGCAGCCACCACACCGTGCTACGAAAAGGACGAGGTGTTTTTTTCCAACGTACACGCACCGTCAAGATAATTACACGCGCGACTTCAAATAATTAAGGTCCCAATTATTTTTCAGACCGGATTCAATCACCTCCGGCCTTGGGCGGTCAATTTATGGCCCTCGATTTGCATTCGGCGTCAACTAAATTTTTTTTTTTTTTTTTTTTTAATTGAATGCACGAAATCTCTCTCTCTCTCTCTCTCCCCCGAAAAAAAGTCATCATTCATGGGCTGTGCTAGCATCTTCGACTACTCTCTTTTTTTTTTTTTTTTTTTTTTTCGTTAGAAAATGCGAGTGCGTGCAGCTAGAGGGCATCGTTACGGGGAGAAGCGAATTCAAACAAATGCTCACGCTCGTATATGTATACGTATGCGCGAAAGAACAACGGAGATCAAGAGTTTACAGGTGAGAAGTGAGTTGTGCGCCCCGAGGCCTCGATCCGATTCGATCGTGTGAATATTGATGGAAGCGCGGGGTGGGGCTCTGATGCTTTTTTCACAGTCCCGAGTAGTCCCCGTACATTGGGTCCGCTCGATGCTTATTCCACGCTAAGCTGCTCGAGCATGTTTTTTTTTTTTTTTTTTTTTTTTTTTAAATCGTTCAAAAAATTTTTTTTTTTTTTTTTTTTTTTTTTTTTTTGTTTTTTAGCTTTCACAACCACTTTTGCATCCCTCGTTGGGCATCTCTTTTTCGTACGAGCATCTTTCTATCCACATTTATTATGTACAAGAGGATGGTAAGAAGCAAACTCCTGACTATGGAAATAATTAATCTCATCCACGCAGTCACACGCATCCACGTCGTAAAACGAGAGCAAAAAAAAAAGGGCTTACGCAAGGGTCAAACACGAATTATATTGTACCGTCATGCGCCAGTCAGCTGAACACGTAAGACTCATGGACTGCTCATCCCTCTCTCTTTCCCTCAGTTTTCTTTGCATACCTTCGCGAGAAGAAGAAAAAAACGACGGCGACTTGCTCGCGAGAAAGTGATTTCTTCATTTTGTATACAAAATGCACGTGCACGCAGGAGAAACGTCGCGCCTTTGGCTAGTCCACACGTCTCGGTTGCGCAACCGATCGAGATTCACCGTTATGCCGATGTGCACTTAGCATTTAGCCGCCACTATGGTGGCTTATTCATAAGAGGCAAAGATTTCTTGATCGAAAGGCGACCCGAGAGGGAAATGAGTACGTCATGTATATCTAACTCTCGTCCGTTTCGTTAACTTTTAATTAGATGTGCGCCTATGACGATTCGCGTGTCGCTGAATAAAAGTCGAGCCGCTCTTTGATCATTACGTTGTTCTTACTGATATTCGTGTAGAAATCAACGTGCAAACTGTCCCACCCACTGAGCCCGTCGTGCATTTTAATTTCGATCTTTATGAGATCGTGTGACCACGGAAACGTTGGAATAAAGAAACTGGAGCGTCTTTTTACTTTGAGCGCATTGTTGCGCTCCAATGATGGAAAATACGGACTATCGGGGGGGCTAAGCGCAAAAAGAAATCAAGATAGGAGTGTATATAGGAACAGGTCCGCCGTGGAAAACGGTAAAGGCTGGCTCGGGCTCTTAACTCGCCGATAAAATCGAAAAGTGCGCTGCACCTTATTTCCAACCTGCAGAACAGTTTTCTCTCTCTCTTTTTTCCTCTTTGTCACTCGTCACGTGGATCTCCCTCTCCGAGCGACGACACTGACGTACGCCGCGGGAGACCCCCCTTAACAGGCTTTTTATCCTTCTCCTCCTGAGAGACCGTATGAGTATATATATATATATACACGTGCACCGACCTTAAGTGAAAAGATCTCTCGGGAGGAAAAGAAGGAAGGAACAATAATTTACTCTCCTGGGTGTCCAGCGCGGAAAAGAGCGAGGCGCCAATTAACTGCCCCCTCCCCCCTCCCTGCTTGTCTTCCTCTCTCCCTTTTTCCATCGCTGTTTTATTCTCTTTGCCGACGACGAGGACTGACGCCTTATTTCACCTACTTTCCTCGAGAGGCGCTTCCTCTGGTGCAGTTACGTGTCAGGGCCTCCAGACGAGCTCGTATATATACCTATACACGTGCAGGCTTATGTTGATTCGAGGCTCGGCTTGAAGATCATTAGTCGTGCTGGCGTATGATAACGTAGGTACAAAACGCTCGGGTTTATTGTGTTTTGTTCGGAGTGGAAAAAGGTAACGATAACAATATTATCACACGATGGGATAAATTAAAAAAAAAAAAAAAAGTATGGCTTTCCAATGAGAAAATTCTCACGAATATACGTCCACGATATTATTTTTTTCTCCCCTTTTTTGTTTCCATGTGTATAATATACGTTTGCAGAAAACATACGATGGAGACTCGGTATAGGCTGAGAGTGGAGAGTCCGAGACTCATTAAAATTGTATAAGATGTAAATAAAATGCCGTGATCCTTTGTGGGACTGCGCTTCCTGCATATAGGCTGCAACGACTGACGAGTCAATACGTCTCGGAGGTGCGCGTGTCGCGACAGCATGACGCACATCAGTGTCTCCTTCCATCTGCACGTGCAGTCCTTCTCTTTTTCTTCCTCCGTTTTCTTGTTTGTTTGTTTGTTTTTTTTTTTTCCTCTCTTCCATCTCTTTGGCTTTATTTTTCACCCGCAGTGAAAACATAACCGTACAAACTCGTGACATAAGAAAGACAGAGCGGAGAGAGACGAGAAACGGGGCTGGCAATCGTCGATCGGTGCTTCCCTGCTCTCCCCGATTCTTTCTCTCTCTCTTCTCCTTTAATTAAGACTTTGCATTGCTCTGACAAGCCGATGTGTCTGTCTCGCTACCTGCGGTGTGCCCCGTTCTAGAAAGTCCCTCGATTATCTGCATCTCTCCCATAAGTGTGCATCGTGGAAATGTATATGGCTTTCTATTATGTATACGTACACTCGTTAACTCCAATGACGATGGCATTATTCGATTTCCAACATATATATATAGGCTTGCATTACACAATAGTGTCACAGAAGGTGTATAAGAATAATTATCATTCATGAGAAGGATAATTGTTTCTCGCAACAATAGTTGGCGCTAAAAACTTGAAGGAGACGCGAAACTTGTTAGATAAACATTAGTGATTGATGTATGAAAAATGGTCCTAGGATTTTATTCGCTTTTATCAATTAAAACGTTGATTACTTAAACGATATACTCGGTAAAGTAACGTTGCGTCTGACCAAAGCGTGCATTAAAATTTCCTAATGATAATAATAATCATCGTGATTTCACAACGATCAACAAAAACGTAATGCCCGTGGGTATCAATGTCTCGGGTAAAAGCGAAATGACTAATACCTCGTGAGTAAGAAATCAATTAATATTAAAATTGAAAGTATAGGATGAAAAAAAAAGTAGCAAACGCCACTTATCTAGATTAGAGCTGCAATACACCTGTTTGTATGACCACGGCGTGTATTTTTAATGAAATGAGTCAGCACGCACTCTTGAGTCATGATATTCTGTCAAATTACAATATTTTTTACGACACGCGGCTATGATAAATTTCCACGCACCACCGCTTCGTTTGCTCTTGCCTCGCTCGATCCTCGCATTAACTTTTCAAACTTTTTCAAATACCTTTTTTTTTTTTTTTATCCGCTTT